>QVNW01003514.1:0-26282 GCA_014825475.1 Pseudomyrmex flavicornis
AATGAAGCTGCGCTCGCTGCGCCGTGAGTAGCGCAGTAGAGTTTTCCACTACGCGCACGTGCTCCCCACTACATGCGCTTCTGCGCTTTCCGATTTTCCTTCGCGGACCCAAAGGCGCGCAGTAGGGGGGGGGAACAATAGATGCTGGAGCTCCGAGCGTCAAAACAACAAAAAAACTCGCCCTTGGTAAACTATCTCTCTCTTTTGAGTATAATATACGTACATTTTTCATATTGCGTATTAAAATTTAACACATTTAGTAAATTTTCAGTCTCTTTTCCTAGATAGTCGTGAATAGTAATATTTCTCGGTAATAATATTTCTGACAGTACAAGGAAACGGCCAAGATAAAACGTGATGTTCGGGTTGAAAAACCTCTTGAATCAAAAGTACAAGTGTGTACTTTTGATTCAAGAAGTCTTTCAACCCGAACATCAGGTTTTATCTCGTATTGACCGTTTCCTTCTACTGTCATATTTCACGAGAAACAACATACAATTGATTAATATTTCTCTTTCGGTGTATCGCAAGAATAAAATGTAAGAACTTGAAGTCGCGATAAAGTTACATCTTTCACGCAATATACATTCGAATAATCAATGTAAAATATTTCCAACAGAATAATTGAGTACGAATAAACTCAATATAAATTATATACGCGCGTTGCAGTTCGTTAAATTCAAACTATCGGTTATATAAATGTTGTTTTGATTCTAGCTTGTTTTGATTCTGATTTGCCCGCGAAGTGAAAAACATGTTTATCAGTTATAGTCTTGGATGGAATATAAACTAAAATAAATTTATATAAGTATATTAAGTATGTTAAGTATATAAATTTATATAAGTATAGAAAGTAAAATATACTTATATAATTATATAAAATAACAATGATATGTATATTTATATAAATCCTGCGTTAGTTTACTTTTTAAGAAATATTCGTACATTTATAATAAAGTTGTATTTTTTCTTCTGATTTTGTTGTTTTATTCGTTGTTTCAAGGGCGGATTTTCCATAAGGATTTGTGGCACCTGATAAATTAGGTTGAGCGATTGGATGCATCTGGTATAAAGGTATGTTTCATAATCAAGTTTTTAAATGTTTCATGCAAAATTTAAAACTAGTAAATTTATTTTCTTAGAAAATCAGGAAATTAGTTTTTATTCATTAAAATCACATAGTTTAACAATAAAAACATTTGTGGATAGATTTATATTAGTTATCGGAACTAGGCCGATATTTAAAGTGAATATAGCACGGATTCAAACCGGATTATATTTATACAGTCTACGTCTGAAAGTAGACATAGCTTTATAGTTCTACTTCGTTTTTTATAAATGTGTGGCGCTAAAATCAGCACCCGAGAAACTTCAATGAAATGGCCGTTCTCAGTCTTGTCCGCTGCTCGCGACGTGTACCGGTGTACGGACAAACTTCGATCGCGAGTGTCTCTCGACCTCTCGCTGCGACTATCGATTATCTTGTTACTCTCTGTCTCTCTCTCTCTCTCGCACATCTCGTTGCGAGAAGACTACTATCGACTACTCGAATGACGCGACACGCGAGCCAATACTGCGTGTGACATATGCGGCCGCGACTGCCGTATTCGCGATGGTGCATCGCGTTTCGCCGTAACGAGGCGGTGAATCGATCGGCGAGTTACTGAACGTTGCTTCACCGGCTTGACCGGTGAAAACGTCACCGGCGCCTGTTCGCGGCTACGATCAGACGTGTACAACGCACGTATATGTAAATTCGGTCGCGCGCGCGCGCGCAACATGGAACACACACATACACATATACTGACGACTACATGCACGCACGAACACACGTGCAAGTTGTTACACACGTCATAAGAGCCGCGTACACGCTGTCGCACGGCTCAGACCAGCTCGGACCGTGTTTCGGAGCGTCGAGCGCGCATCTCTCGCGCATATTCGACAGATCGAGCGTGTGACACACTCCGTCTCGTTGGTTTTTTCCGTGTGTATTCCTCGTCTTGTTCCACTCTCGTGACGATTGAACGACGTCGACGACAAAATGTGCGGTAAGTAAAGTACTTTGCGCACAAGCCGCGCCGCTTTCTCTCCGGGCCCGGCTTTGACACCGCCGAGCGGTCGATGACGAGCCACGACGTTCTTCGCGAACTTCTGTCAGATCGCGCGCACAGTGCCGTTATCACGGAATGTCATACACATTTGATACGCGTGTGTGTGTACACGCGTGTGTACACTTCCGTGCCGTGAAATCGAACGGTCGCATACAACACATTCGAAATTATGTTCTAATTGCAGTAAATTAATTGTTAGATAAATGCGATATTTCTAATTTACGGAGCGATAAGAGAAAACGATATGTTTGTGCCTACGAGGACAAGCGATAACATTCGATACAGGAAGTAGAACTAGAAAGCCAGTTGTCGACAAGTAAATCATCTCGTCGAGCGATACTCTAATTTTAGATTAATGACACGAATGACTAATTAGTGTGGAATTGGCAAATTAGTATGTACGTACGCGAGATCGCGTGCCCGCGTTATTGCATTCGTTCAAAGTGGAATTTAAGGTGCGGTAATAATCGAGCGAATATCTCGTAATTATTTCGTTATCGAACGAGCATTTTTAACTCGCGAGACTTGTATCATCGTAACAGTTTGTCGATAGCATCGCTCTCTTAATTAAACAATCAATTAATGTAAAATCAATGACGCGACACGATATGTTTGTCGCGAGATATTTCGCCTCGGAGCGGTTTTTCACGGCGAGCGCGCGCGATAGGTCGATACTTTCTTTCGAGATTTCGGCGTGTTTCGGATGTTGCAACATCTACGGCGCCTTTCCCGGTAGAGTCATTACGAAATTACGGGTTTGCGTAATTTTCCCCTTCGGCGACGTGACGACGTGTTTTCGCGTCGCCGAAACACACGGCGAAAGTAGTCTCTTCTTTTTAATTCAATTTCCATGCAATCTGTAATTTCTCGGGCGCACTTATTGACACGGAAAAGAGGTTCCGTTGAAACGGGAAGAAGAGCGACCGTAAAGAAAACATAAAATAAAACGCCGATACTGTAAATACATAAAAACAAAATTGACCAAAAAACCAAACGCTAAGTGCACCGTGGGAATTCGAACATCCCACTATCTTTCATGGTAAAATGAAAGCGCGTGAACCTTCAATTAATTTATCGCTGCCTGCCGGGTTTTGAACCCGCTCTCAGGATATTTTAGTTAGAAAAATTTATATTGTGGAGATTTTACAATGAGAAAATAAATAAAAATCGATTTCTTCACTCAAAATTCGAGATATGTAAGATGCAAATGTATCTATTATACATCTATGCGGCTTTGAGAATTAAAATCTAAGGAGATATTGAAGTTCGAGAGCGTAAAGCCGACAAAAAGATCGATATCTCTGGAAGACAGAACCTTCATTGATTATTTTTCAAAAAAAAAGAAACAAGCGCAAAGACAATTCATTCAGATATCGAAGTATACGATAAGGAATCTCTCATCGGGTTTCCGCTTTGTAAATTTTTTTTGCTTTTTATAATCTTATCGAGACGAAAAATACAGCCAGCACATTTCCTCTTATCGTTGCTATAAGACACATTTAACATGTTTTCTTTAAAATTATCCAAATGAGGTTCGCGTAAACGAAATGACTGGCGATTGATCCGACGATTAGTTTAATTAATTTTGCACGCTACGTATGTTTGCGAGAATATATTGCGCTCATGTAACGTCCGTTTTTCCCGCGGAATGCGCGACACACACACCGACACACCCCGGTCGTTGACCTGTGTCCGCTATATAATCGGTGTTTACCGCGCGAGAAAAACGATAAATCGCCATTTACCTGTATTACGCGCGCAACCAACAATGAATTATATTTTCCTCTCCGAGATAAAATTGCTTGCGAAACCTGTCTGTTGCAACTACGAACTTTACCGAACGTAATACCGTCCCGTCGCGTTCGCTGTTATTATCGAGTTTTCGAAAAGAGATGAAAAGGCAAGGAAATCGTCACGATTTAAATGTTGACGATCGAAAAATGTATGCGCGATTTCTAAATATATGGAAATGTAAAGAGCGATCAATTCGTCGCTCTTACTTTTTTTTTTTAAGCAACGTTCACTGTTGCGACGAACCTCTCGATGAAAACATGATCGTGTAATAATCGTGAAAAATTCTTCAAATGCTTAAAAACAATTCTACAGGGTGAAACTACGCCTTGTATAAAAAAAAAAAAAACATTTTGTGGCGGGAGTTACAATCTGATGGCGGTACTTGCAATTATAAAATGTTTGAAATTCAAGAAAACATTATTTTTGACAGTACACGTTTTCCGTTTCGCATCGACATCCGGCTCGATCTTAGAAAGTTTATTTAAATTTGCAAAGAAAGACTGTCCCTTTTTGTGACGATATATGTTTGCAATATCACCAGACTGGATATTGCAATCGATTCGAATGTGTTCTCGCGTATATACCCTCTTATTATTGCAACATACAATACACATAGACCGCTGATGAAAAGTAGCTTTTGGTCGGCGACGGTCGAGTGAAAGTCTCGATCGTTTCCGTTGCGCGAACCCGAGGCGAGAGGGTGCAACACAACTTAGGTGCGCGGGAACGGTTACATATGACATTTAGATGCGACAAATATCCTTCGATTCCTTTCTCCTCGATTGTCTCTTTCTCTCTTTCTGACGCCTTTGTTCACCTCGCGAGATTCGACCGCCTTGTGTGAGATTCGATCGGGAAGTATCTCGCGTACTTGAATAACGTCGGACAATTTCGCCGAGTATTTTTGACACAAATGCGTCGAATAACTGTTCGAATAATTTGAGGCAATTAAACGAAACGAAGACAAGGACAGGCATTCGGGAAAGAAGAAAAGGAAGGCGAAGCAGCGACGTGCGTTGATTTCTCGCAAACTGATTTCGTCGTGTCTATTTCGATCACGATCTATTTGCACGAAAAACTATCGTGGTCAGTAGGTCGAAAGATCAAGTTTGTCGTGCCAGGTGATTACTGCCGCGATTACCCATCGCGACTGTCATCCGGTCGTTCAACCACACACGTCGACTGCATTTCAATTACCTTCGCGATGACGCAATAAATCCACTCGGTCTTCAACGTATTTCTCTCACGACGGGAAATAAATGAGAAACGACTCGAACGAGTATAATTCGAAAAACGACGTATGTAAAATATGTACAACAGCGCGCGATGTCAAAATTTTCAGTTCATCTGCTTTTACACGAGAATAAAAAATGTGTACGTTTGCGTATTCAGGAAACGCGTCTTTTTCTGTTCTCTTTTCTTTCCAACGATAGCGATCTCGAAAAATTCACTTATTGAGAGAAAGATAAGACGCGAGATGGGTTTTTCTTTGAGGGGGATTACCGCGGAGGAGCGGAGAAAAAAAGTGCGTATTATCCGGATAAGTAAAAGCGATTTGAAATCAATATAATTAATCCGTCGATAAGGCGATAAAACCTCGCGCTTTTTAGATTTCGGGACAATCACGCGCACATCCGGCACTCCGGATCGGCAAAAATTTCTTTTATCTCGCGACGCGAAGCCGCTTATCAGCCCCGTGACATCAAACGGCTCAACACACACACCTCGGACACTTCCGCGAATACGTCGACGGAAATTGTTTCCCTCTCTCGAAACGAAATCTCGCGCGAGATTCTTTTCGATACTCGATTGCGTATCGATTGCGTCGCGAAAAAAAATCCTAATCCTATCGCGCCGACTTCTTCGAGGCTCGATTCGCCAATCGTCGTAGTTGATCTCAGAGAATCAAATCGCTATATTCGGCGGCGCACAGTCCCTTGTGGTGTTGTTTCACGCGAGAATCCTGCTCGATGGGCATGGGCGGTACGTTTCCAAAGAGACGAACTCGTCGCGAAACGATCTCGCGGACGTACGTTCTCAGTTGCAATCGGCGAAAACGATATTTCGCCGTCAAAAACCGGACAAACAACAACAGCTGATTGAAGTCGCGACACTTTCGCCGTTATCTTCGATCTCTTCTACGTCAGCTCGAGGATAACAGCTGCGTCAATATTTGCTGGCGCGTAACACAACTCCCGTAACGTGTGAGAACTAACTCGCCGTCTTCCATTGTTAAAGGATGCAAACATTTTGCACGGAACTGACAGATCTATTTGCGAGCGATCTGTTTAAACTCGCGACAACGTTAATTACGGTTTTTGACGGATGAGCACGTTGCGAGGTGTCACATTCTCGCGAGATCTCGTTTGGACGCGCGCGCGTGTGAAGCGAATTAATCAAAAAGAAAGAAAAAACAAAACAACTCTAAGAAACTGATTTCGGAGTGAAATCAGTCGGATAAAAGTGGGGCAATCGGCGCGCCGCGTTCACAAATTGAACATCAGATCTTTTCCCGTGAAACACACACACACACACACAGAGCTGATATCGCGTTTTGTTCGCGCTGTGTTTGCTCTAATCCCACTTACGGGACGTTAGAAACGGGAGAAGCTTTGCGCTCGCGAACGATTTGGGTTGCGAAATCGATATTTAAAATTCCAGTCGAGAGAATTTCGCGTCGAGGTTTCGATATAATGATATCTTGTTGCGTAAATATATCGCGGTCTCATTAGCGTAAAATAATTACGCGTTTTATTTGTGTTTGACTGCTTCGTTCGCGCTCATCGATATGTAATTCCACCCGATCGATTTCACCTGGAGAAACGTTTCTTACGACGCGTCAGTGATAACAGAGCGTCGACGCGCTATCGAGTGTCCGTCGTGTGGCGACAATAGCGAGAAACGCTTGTTAGATCGTTCATCCGTACGGTCGATGAAAAGGCCGGGTTGAAAGTCGAGACGACAATTTACTACGCTCTCGGGGGGATAAACAGGATTTCTATTTCCATTTGGAATTCGGAGAGGATGACGCGCGCACAAAAATCCAAGAACGCGATAACATTGATAACTTCGGCCTCTCACACACACACACGTGAAATTTCCCTTTCACCGGCGCGCGCCAGTGTCTTGAATTACCTGTTCTTTCTCGCCGTTAGGTCAACCGGGTTCCCCGGCCTTCCCTCCCCCTTTGTTCTCCGCGATCGCGAGTATCGGCTTTTTGTATTTTTTTTTGCGATGTTGGCCGACATTGATGTATCATCTCGGTCTTCTGTGCAATTCTCGTATTGAGATCTTTCGTATTCGGACTGTTAATAGTATTCTTACTTTTTTTTTTATAACGTAGAAAGCTTATCTCGCGAATTTCTCTGTCCTCTCCGCGCCGCCGTGAAGAAAAGAAAACCGGAACTGTGATTTTTGATATATTTTTGTTACGCGATTTTCAATAATCGCGTTTCTCGCGAGTGATTTAAAATTTGGTGGAGAAGCGAAAAAATAGAGCGAAAGGTTCATTCTAGCGTCTCGCGACCTTTTTGCGGATAAATTGGATTCCTCATCTTTCCGCTCTCCCAAGTGAATGCGCGCGATCTTCGAAAATCAGCGCGTTAGATGAAATTGAGAAGATATTGTCATTCCATCGTTGGCGCGACGATCTTTTCTTTTCGTTCTTTCTTCCAAATTTCGCTTTCGAAATTAATCTAAAACGGGACCTTTACATCGTAGCGCGATAATAAAACCGCGATATTTTTTGCGACGCGACAATAACGACGTGACTTTTGAATGACTCAGGAATTTTCGCTTATCTGAACTACTTGACTCCGAAGAGCAGAAAGGAGATCCTGGAGCTTCTGGTCGTCGGCCTGAAGAGATTGGAATATCGCGGATATGATTCCGCAGGTAAGTCGATCTCTTTGCAATCTCGCGCGAGAGAAATCCACGTGTTCTCGAAAATGTTGTCGTTGTCTGCTTTTTTTTTTTTTTTTTTTTTTTTTTTTTAGTAACTTTCAATCGTATATTCGCTTCTACTAGAAAAGCAACGGTACAACATTCTCGCCGCGTTTTTACTCTCTTCAGAATTCACAAGTGGATGCTTGTCTCGTCGTCCTTGAACATTCGCGCTGCAGCAACAACACGATATATTTCACCGTCGAAATTAGATTCCAATTGTATCCGGTCACCGACAACGTTTCTCTTTTTATTCGTCTTTCGATTCGCGAGCCCGGGGGGAAACGAAATAAGAGAGCGAGGGAGAAAAAAAATAGCTCTCTCTCTGCGTGTTGCCGCCGCATTCGCAAAACGAAAGAGGAACGAACGCGACACAAATATTGGGTTTTTTAGAAATTCCGTCGGTGTCCTTTTTGCAGGCGTCGCCCTTGACAGCGCGGACGGCAAGGACATCGCGATTATTAAGAAGCAGGGAAAGGTCAAGGCTCTTGAGGAGGAGATATTTTGCCGTAAGTGTATAGGAAAAGACTCACCCCCTCTCTCTCTCTCTCTCTCTCCCGTGTGTGTTTTCACACGTTCTTTGTCGTCGTGCTGCTGTAAAAAAAAAAAAAATAAAAACAAAGGAACAGAGGCGCACGTCGAATCTCTCCCCGTTCCGACGTGTGACGTAAAATTCGCAATGCTCGTCCGCAGGTACCAATCTCGACTTCGAATCGGAGACCCGGTGCCACGTCGGCATCGCACACACGCGATGGGCGACCCACGGTGTGCCGTCGGAGATCAACGCCCATCCTCAGCGTTCCGATTGGGAGCACGCTTTTGTCGTCGTTCACAATGGTAATCGATCCCACGTGATTATAATCCCACGCGTGTCCATCTGCTCGCGTGTCTACGTTCTCTCGATATCCCTCGTACATCTACGTAGACGATCGTTTCGAACGCAGGTATCGTGACGAATTACAAGGAAGTTAAGACGTTGCTGCAGCAGAGAGGATACGCGTTCGAGAGCGAGACCGACACCGAGATCATCGCCAAACTGATACATCACCTCTGGGTGCAGCATCCCGCGTACTCGTTCCGCGAACTCGTCGAGCAGGTCGTTCAGCAATTGGTGAGAATTGCGGAGCGAAAACGTTTTTGAAACAATGTTTTTTTAAAAATATTCTTTTGTCGTTGAAGAAGAAGAAATTCTCCCCGCGTTTTTTAGGAAGGAGCCTTCGCTCTCTGCTTCAAGAGCAAGTACTTTCCGGGCGAGTGCGTGGCCACGAGACGGGGTTCGCCGCTTCTGGTCGGCATCAAGACGAAGACGAGGCTTGCCACCGACCATGTGCCCATCTTGTACGGGAAAGGTGAGAAAATCGATCGATTTCGATGTTCGTTCGAGGCACGTGGATGCAGACGAACGGTCGCGAGAGACACTCGGGAGGAGATTATTCCTCGACGGTCAGGCGACGATTATCGAGATATTGTAACTTCGAGAGATACTCACAACGTGACGTTTGTTTACATCGAGAAAAAAAAAAGCGTTACATCGATCAATCGGCGGAGACGCGCGAAAAGATGCTTCAACATTTCTCTCTTATCTAACAATTTTCCTCCCGTTTTCTTTTTTTCTCTCTCTCTCTCTCTCTGATCATGTGTGTTTCACACAATCCCGAAGAAGAGTGACTAACATAACAACCCACAATTAACCGAGCATGCGCTTTTCCTATATTAATCCGAAATCTAGAAATCATCAACTACGGAAACGAATTCGGCGTTCTCTTGTCACGCGGCAAACAAATCTGTCGTTGTGTTATTTCTCTGGCGTACACGGTGCGATCGCACTTAGATAAGACTCGTCGGAGAGAACACGCTCGTTTCGTACTCCGCGTGTTCTCCTTGATGTAAAAGTTGTCAAGACAAGTATCTTCCTCCCGCACACAAGCTAGTCTTGATATTATTTAACAGTCAATTGTAGTAATGATGATAGAACTTGAAGTAGCAATTAACATCCATCTTTTTGCCACAATTTTCATCCCTTTTTTTATTTTAATCCCGCGTAACTAATTGCTAGAAAGTTCGATTAGATGCACGTTAGTCCAAACGTGCGTGCGTGCGTGCGTGCGTGTGTGTTTCTTCAAGTGGCATCGCACGTAAGCTCTCTATCCGAGCGAATTTCAAATGTTCAAATTACTATACAAGTGTTTCTTTTGCATGAACACCTTGCGGTTATGTTCTACCACACTTTTCACGCCGTCAGATGACCTTCAGTGCGCAATAAACAAAGGTATATAAACTACTATACTAGACTTATCTTGACTTTCATCCTCGGCACTGGATCTCTCTCTCTCTCTCTCTCTCTCTCTCTCTTTTTGTAACGAGAGTACAAGAAAAAACCTAACCACGGCATATCGTATTTGTTGCATACGTGTAAATCGAAACGCCTCTCTCCGATCAATGTGCGTGTGTACGTGTGTGTATTTCGATCGATTGTCATTGAACAATTAGCATCAGGGACAAACGCCATTCTATATGTCGCAAGATCCAGTGATTGAGGATTGCTTTAATCGAAATCTTTTTTTTTTTTTTTTTTTTTAAAGTCAAAAAATTCGCGAAAATACTTGGTCTCCCGAAAATACTTTTCTCCCGAGAAATCGCGTCTTTTCTTATCGTTATCCGGCGTGTTTGTTCTGTCGCTTTAACCCAATAACACACACGCTATCGCTGACTAATTGGCATACTTCTGTTTTGCGCTGAAACAAAAAAAAAAAAAAAAAAGAAATGAATCAACCGAACGGACGCATGTACCTACTTACGGGACTTTTTGCGATTCTTCTCCAAATTGACGACACACATCGCAGATGTATGTATATCTTCTTTGTTTGTTTGTTTTTTTTTAAGTGACTTTCTAGGAAATCGAACACTCCAACAGGGTAATGCAAACATCGTCAAAAGTGAGAGACAGAAAATATATCTAATTGAATTTATTACAAACGATTGTGAAGTACGCGCGCGAGAGATTACAAGATTGCTCGTTCGTTTCGCAACTTGATAAATCGTATCTAATCGTTTCTGTGTGTGATATTTAATCCGCGGGATTAGCAGATATAAAACTTCAAAAAAAAAAAAAAAAAAAAAAAAAAAAAAAAGAAAAAAATAACTGAAAAAATACTTCACATCGCTGCGATTTTTGTCAGCTTTTGCTTCTCGGCGAAGTTTGCAAATAGATTGCACGACAATTGTTTAGCGAAGCGAGAGAATAAATCGTTGTAGGAAGAAGGTAAACAAAATTATTAAACTTGAGAAAAATGAGAAATATCTCTTTTCGAACTTATAGCATTTATTTATTTATTTATTTTTTAATTATGTTTGTCGCGCGCTTTGTTTGATGCTCGCTCCTCGTGCCGCAAGCAACTCAGTCTCCGTCGCATTTTTTTTAAGTTTTTATGTTTTAGCACCAATCGTTGCGCTGTTTCTGTTGTTTTCTTTTTTGCCATTTATTTGTGCGCTAATCATTTTTGTTTTCTTTCTCGTTTTTCTCCCCATCCCCCCGCGTCCCAATCTGTGCAGAAGGTGAAGCACCGTCTCAAGGTAATACGTTACACACTTTACATTTTACGCTTTTGCTCGCTTAGACGCTTCCGATCGATCGCTTTCTGCAATCGATTGTATGTTCTGGCTTTTGCATGATTTTACGCGGAATAAAAAACGCATTTTCTATTTCGTTTTTGTACACGAGCCGATTTCGACAACGGGACAAGTGGTGGGTGCAATTTGCCGCTTTCCGCTTATACAACAGGTACACTCGGTGTAATCTGACTCGTTCAGGGGGAATACGTGTATTCTTTTTTTTTTCTTTTAACACAATCGAATAATAATCGCCGTTCGCGATCTGTTGTTTCGTTACGTGTCACATTAATAACAAACATTGCTCTAACGGCGTTAAATAACTGTAACAACCGTTATCTTTATCGATTATACGTCCGGCAGTATCTACCACCTTTTCGTCGCGCTATCGTATTCCTCTTGCAGCGAGCTGCGTATTAACATACACGACTATTGTTAAACATTCTAAGGTTGCGAGGTGTGTAAACACGTGAGTTTCGCCATTATCGCCATTTATCACATGTACTTTATTATTTACAATGTTATGTACGTTGTACTTCTCGCGTCAAAACAAACCTGGTGCGGGGCTTAGAGAAGAAGGAAGGAAAGAGCATTGGTGTATATTACGTAACGTTTAATTTACAATACTTTATTATTGTAACACGAGAGATTAAGATCAAAGTGATTTTAATGCAATTCTGACAATTCTTGGATGTAATTTTCTCTACGCGTTCGAGATAGTCTTTTTCCCTTTTGTCACTAACAATGTCGTTGAGACAAAAATGCGATAATACAAAAAAAAAAAATAACACATACACGTGTGAAATATTATGTGATAGACTCTATTAGTGTTGTTAACAGTGTACAGATAACGTTTTTTATCGAGCTCCGTGCGCGGTTTGATGTCTCTTCCTCAGTCAGGAAAGGTTTTCTCATCGAACGTGTCACATCGAGAATCTTCGCGGCAAATTTGGTTTTTTATTACATTCTGTTTTCACATCTTCTCTCTGGGATTTTTTTTCTTGTGTCGGAAGAAGTTTCCAATACATATATATATATATAAAGCAGAGCTTTCAAGTATCTCGCTTTGTGAAATAAAAATTAAAAAAAAAAAAGAAAAAGAATTACAACACGCAGGTGTGCCTCAACTCTTTGTTTCTGCGCAGATCATCGTCCGCACGGTAGAAACCCGGAACTTCCGGTGATACCGCGCAGCGACAGCACGTCCGAGTTTCAACCCCTCGAGGACAAAGAGGTCGAATATTTCTTCGCTTCCGACGCGAGCGCGATAATCGAGCACACGAATCGCGTGATATTTTTGGAGGTGCGAATTGTGAGACGTTAAGTCTCGACATTTTCAAAACAAGTCGTCCGCGGACGGAAGAAACAACCGTTACTTGCGTGTTCTCTCTTCAGGATGACGACGTCGCGGCCGTTAAGGAGGGCGCGTTGAGCATCCATCGTCTTCGTCGCTGCATGGACGATCCGCACGCTCGCGAGATCACGACCCTGAAAATGGAGATTCAGCAAATCATGAAGGGCAATTACGACTACTTCATGCAGAAGGAGATCTTCGAGCAGCCGGAATCGGTGGTGAACACGATGAGGGGACGTTTGAACTTTCAAGACGATTCCGTTACGTTGGGCGGAATCAAAGTAACTTACTTTAGCGAGCAATTGTTCATTTTCGCTCACGCGGCCTAGACGAAGAGACGATACTGCACGAGTATATTGTTTCAGGATTACATTCCCGAGATCAAAAGATGCAGACGACTGATGCTAATAGGCTGTGGCACGAGCTATCATTCCGCCATAGCTACGCGACAGCTTCTCGAAGAGCTGACGGAGTTACCGGTGATGGTCGAGCTCGCGTCCGACTTTTTGGACCGTAACACGCCGGTCTTCAGGGACGATGTTTGCTTCTTTATTTCTCAGTCGGGTGAGATCAATAGAAACACGTTCGCAGAACTCTGTGTAATCAGAGAGGAGGTTCTTCTACGCGTCATTTTACACGAAACGATTCAATATATATATATATATATATATATCAGAAAATAAGGAAATTTGAGTTAAAAATAATATTAGGATCTAATATTTGATAATTAGAACTTCTCATTTGGGATTTTAATATTGGAGTTTCACTTTTTTTGCAATACCAGGCGAAACAGCCGACACGCTAATGGCACTGCGCTATTGCAAGAGCCGCGGAGCTCTTATCGTGGGCATAACCAACACCGTGGGCAGTAGCATTTGCCGTGAGTCTCATTGCGGCGTGCACATCAACGCCGGTCCCGAGATCGGTGTGGCGAGTACCAAAGCTTACACCTCGCAATTCATTTCTCTGGTGATGTTCGCGCTGGTAATGAGCGAGGACAGAATCTCACTTCGCGCGAGACGTTTGCAGGTGCGTTCGATTTTCCGAACTGAAGCTCTTCTCGAAATAAGAAGCGTTATCCTAATCGCGTTCGTCGCTTGCATTTCAGATCATCGAAGGCCTGAAAAATCTCGACAATCTCATTCGCGAGGTGCTCAAGCTCGATGACAAGGTCAAGGAACTGGCCAAGTCTCTGTTTCAACATAAATCCCTGTTGATCATGGGTCGCGGTTATAACTTCGCTACATGCATGGAAGGCGCACTAGTGAGTTAACAAAAAAAAAAACAAAAAAGGAAACGCGTCAGTTTATTTACGTTGTTACTACAGGAAATTCTTTCGAATTTTGCAGAAAGTGAAAGAATTGACTTACATGCATAGCGAAGGAATTATGGCCGGTGAATTGAAGCACGGTCCGTTGGCTCTTGTTGACGATTCCATGCCGGTTATCATGATTGTGATGCGAGATCCAGTTTATGTGGTGGGTTTTTATCCGCATACGCGGTATTTTTTTTTTCTGTCGCTAGGTCGACAACAAAAGCAGGGACATTCTAAAAAAAAAAAGAGAAACGTTGGAGTGTGACTTTCGTTGTCACGTTTGAACGATTTATTTTTGCAGAAATGCATGAACGCGCTGCAGCAGGTCACCGCGCGAGACGGCAAGCCGATTGTTATCTGCGAGGAAGGGGACGAGGAAACGAAAGCCTTCGCCGACCGGGCTCTCGAAATACCGAAAACCGTCGACTGCTTGCAGGGAATTCTCACCGTCATTCCCATGCAACTGTTGTCGTTCCACATCGCGGTTTTGCGCGGTTGCAACGTCGACTGTCCGAGAAATTTGGCGAAGTCCGTTACGGTCGAGTAAAAGAATTGATTGACGTGAGAATTTTTTCACGAGATCGTTAAAGCGGTCGTCGCAAAAAAAAAATAGCTCTTAGAGCCGTACAGGAACGAGAAAATTAGGTAAGAAGTGAAACATTATAAGAAATTACAAAGTACTACGTCGCGTGAATAGAACTGATCGTTGTTTCCATCGATCAGAAATTTCTCGTTTGAATTCTCGTTTCTATAACTCATTGCCTACGATTTGATTCTGACGATGCCTAATAATTATCGACTTTCTTACACACAAACGAGATTGTGATAAGAAAACATTTTTTTTTTGTTACAGCCGTCAAGTTTTTAAAATTGACAGATCAACGAGATAATTTAATTTGTTTGTGAAAAACAAATTATGAAAAAAATTAATATATAAATTAACAACAATTAATACATAAACGTTCCTTTTTCTCTCTTTTGGGAATAACATATTCCCATTTCCCGGAACATGATTTCCGTTGCATTTAATACTTTAGTTTTACGTGGTTGACTCATTTCAAAAACCACGATTTATATTTTAAATAATCACAAATATATATCAGTATATGCTTTTTTTTTTCTGGTCGGGGTGTGATACGATATGTGATACGTTTCTTCGTGTCAAGACTGCGATAGAAATTCTCGTACGTATCCGCGATAACAATCGCACACGCGCGAATATAATATACTATATTGTACGTTCGTACATACAAGTACATATATAGCGTAATGAATATACCACGAGATTAATTAAAACACTTTTGTACGAGATGATTTGTTTTGTTTTCAAATTTTGTACGTGAAATTCTCTACATTTGACACCAATCAAAGTACGATACGAACTCTGTTTTGTCAATCCAATCGTTCATATCATACGCAAATATATGCACTAGTGATTTGCTAGAACGTACGCTCTTTTGATAAATTTATCATATATACTATAAACGTTGTTTTGTAAAAGTAATTAAAATATACGAACATAATAATATACATAATTTATGTACGATAAATATTTTCTTTGTATCATCTTTGGAATAGCTAACCGCAGATTTATTTATCTTATCAAGACTACATGTAAAAGAGATATTAATAAATAAATAACGAAAAATAATGCTTTCCGATGTGGGAAATTACTGTGAACTTTTTGTATCTTATTTTAGAAGATGCAAAAAAAGATTAAAATTAGAAAACAAAATTGTTACTTTTACAATACCAAAAGTTTCCATCTTCGCTTCTTCTTCTGTTTCTCCTTCGCTTCTCGAGAGATAAGTTTTTGGGAAAAAGTATCGTAGCGTGAAACGCAAAAATTCGTCGCGCAGCGCACATCCTCGGGATTTTCTTGAAATGTGCAATCTCTGCCCGTTTTGGAGGCAAGCCAAGAATAGCGAAGATCGAAGAGAGACGTCGGAGAGACTCGCGCTCGGCTGCGCCAGTAGTAAATCTCGCGTTTATGTCCGACGCGCGCGCGCCACCCCGTGGTGCACCGAGAGGCGCCATGTTTGCGAAGCCGAGAGGAACGCGCGCGCACGAAAAAATATGAGATTTCTCGCGAAATTGACGATACTCTTGCAATATTTTCAGAAACCCCGATTCCCGCGATAGATATTCATGTAAATTCCACGTCGATGTCATCAGGCGACATGATTTCGCGAAAAAACGCGCAAATTGGCGACGAATTGCAAGAGAAAGCTGCTTGCGCACGAACGGAAAAATGATTAATGCAGATTTCAAGCTACGATAATTTGCGAACAAAGATAATTTTGCGTTCGTAATGTATTTGTACAATAAACTTGTCCATAAATTAATCTAAGCATTATAAGAACGAATTATTGAAGATCTTATAGCTAAAAAATTGTTTCCGATCGATTAAAGATACGATATATAAAAAATTATATCGCGTGTAATATACCAGAGAATTCTCTCTCGTAACGAGAAACGTTATATCTTTATAATACTTTAACATACACCATTCATTGTCTTGCGTTAGCTCGCTATAAAGCGCGAATATTCAACGCTAAATGAACTTGAATGAATCGTAAATCTAGAGTGTAACGAGAAAAAACTGCATAGAAGAACTGCGTAGAAAACACTGCATAGAAAAAACTGCGTAGAAAAAACTGAAGAGGAAAGAAACACCGCAGCTGAGAGCATTGGTTTTTTTACGAGCAAACAGAGAAAGAGAGACGGCGCGTAGCACCCACTTGAACTCAGGCTCGGCTTCTCGTGCGAGCTCGGCTCGCTTCGGTCGGCGTCGCGCGAACCCTTCGAAACCGCGTTCGATTGGCTGGGCGCCTCGTATAGCCGGCGCCTCGTTCGTCCGCCGCCATCGCCGACTCGTCTACGCCTCCCCACTCTGTCAACGCGCCGGCGCCGTCACTACGCGAGTCAGTCAACGTTTTGCCGGCGAGCGGTGCGGACGTGTTTCTCTCGTTGCAAATATTCGTGCGAAGTAACAGTATATATATCGGTCGGTATCGCGCGAGAGCAAAAAGAGATATCGTCTCGCACGTCGTCGTCGTCGCGGATCGTTCGTCGTCGAGGTGCGGTAACGCGGGCGGAGAGGCGCTTTTCTCTCTGTCCCTCCGTTCCTCCGCCGCCTGGTCCGGCCTATCCGCCCCTTCCGCCTCGTGTCGTCGTCGTCGTTCGCCGCCGCCGCCGCTGTCGCCGCCGCCGTCGTCGTCCCGGTGTTCGAGCAGCGCCGCGGCGGTTCCCCTCTATTGATCGAATTGACCTGCGAAGTTTCCCCTAGCGCGTGTGTGCAGTACAGTGGCAGCCGGCAGTGGCTCTCTCGCGCTCGCGTTTTCCGAGTCCGGTGGTGCGGTTGAATAATCGTGAGGCCTCGGTATGTCCGTGCCAACGGCTTGCACGCGGTTCAGTGACAATTATGATCTGAAGGAGGAACTCGGCAAGTGAGTACATGTTTGTTTTTGTTTTTTCTGTTTTTGTTTTTTTTTTTTCTTGTTTCTTTCGTACGTACAATAATAGCGCGCCGTGCGCGTCGAGTGACGAGAGAAAACGAGCGAGCGAGAATAATAAAACGTCGGCGTATAATTTCGGCGCGTGGACACTCGATCTTTCGCGTTTGCATTCACGTCGACGTCGTCGTCGTCGTCCGACCAGTCCCTTTGCTGTCTCTACTGATGTACGCGAGAAAGAGAGAGAGGAAGATCCGCGTTTATACACCGGCATGTCGCGAATCGGAGCAGATCTCTTTTTTTTTTCCGCGAGACAAACGTGATTCGATCGAAAGAGACGCCGCGCGTCTCGCGAGTCATTGACGGCGAAAAGATCGCAAATTCTCGGAATCTCGCCGTGTCCTCGCGAGAGAATTACGTCCGTAGCAGACGACGCTGCGCGGTCGGCCATAACTGTTCCCTACGTATGCGGAGTCTCTTCTCCGCCTTTCCTTCTCCCTCCCTCTCTGGATGTATCTCTCTCTCCGCTCCCGTCACCCGTTTCTCTCTCGTGTTTCGTTCCTTCTCACCTTTTCTCAACCTTTTGACGTGCTTCGCGTTCTCTATCGCTCTCTTGCATGTACGCACAAATATACGCGGTGTGTCTCCTCTCCGTGTCTTTCTCACTCGCGCTCTCTCTCTCTTTCTCGCACGTTTCTGAGAGACACCCCGTTGCATTTCGTCGTCTATATTTAAGCGCCACGGGCCGTCTGCTCGCGGCTCAGCCTCTATATATAAAGCGTCTCACACAGGGCGCCCCTGTTACACTCGCCGTCGCCTTCTCTTCTCTCTCTCGCGAGACGCACGTTGGCCTCGCGCGAGAAGCAACAACAATGCATTAAGCACGTCGTGTGCATGTACATACGCGCGGATCCGTTACCGAATCGATACCACGTCGTCGCGCCGCTTTTTTATCTTCGCTGTCTCTTTCACCACCTTCGCGCGCCCTCGTGTCTCTGTCTCCTCCTCTTTCTCATCCCTTATATTTTCTTTTTTCACAGTATCGCATCCTCGTCGTCACGTTTCATTTCTCCTCATCTCACCTTCTGCGGCATCCCCCCGGTCGTTCTTCCGTCCTCGATCGTAGCACGAGCAACGGCAGGTGGTTGCAGTCTTGCATGCCGTTATCCCTAAAAGTCACTAGATGCTCCTCCGGCGCGGTCTCTCGCTGCGCTTTTCTCGCAGGGGTTGAACCATCGCGAACGAGAAATTTCACGTTATTTTTCCATCGTCCCAGCGAGATAAGCACTTTTCGTCATCTTTCACCGCGAGGTAATAAACAAACTTGTATACTTGTATTAACTCTTCGACTAATTGCTCGCGCTTACGTTTATTATTTTCGGTGTGGTGACGCGAAAAATATTACATTTCGTCATGTTCGGTCTCGAATTCGCGTCTTAGCCTTGCGATACTTTCCGCAGAATTTACGCGTGCAATTGTAAGAATTTTATCGCGTTTCTCGCGATACGTAAGTAGATGTACGGTAAAAGAATTGTAAAAGAGATGTTAAAAAATCGATATCGGGGTGTACACACATCTCCGTATAGTTTGTGCCCGATTTCTCATCGCGCACAGAGAAACTAGCATCGAATGAACGTTTTCCAAGGCGTGTATATTTCGGAGCGACGACATGCGCTCGCGCGCTGCTCTTTTTCGATATATATATATATATATATATATGTATATGTACATATACTCGTCGGATGTATATTCGCGTGTCTCTTTTTTGTCAGAACCACGATACTTTGTGCCTCGCTCGTGGTTCTTTTGCGAAAAAGCGACGAGCCATCCCGGCTCCACTTTTGTTACATTAACTCTTTTTCAACCCCGGCTCTTTTTGTATAAAATATGTCTCTTTTTCTTTCTCTCTTCTAGTGAGAGAGAGGGAGAGGATTCTTATGTGTAGTAGTAGCAGGCAAAAGAGATTTTTCTGAATAGTATTCCGCTACATGCAAAGTTATTGAGAGTTTAACTTATTTAAATTATATGCGAACGCGCAATCGAAATTCTTGACGAGAAATCAACGTAGGAAATAGCGTGGAATGAGCTCGGTATTGCGCGACAATAATAGAAACTTAATTTCAAACGATTGCAAAAGCGTAGAAAACTATTAATAAATATAAAATCGCAAATTCGATTTGACAGTCAGACAATTGTACAAGAAATGGGAAAAAACCAACTGCTAGTCGTGTGTTTTAATATCATTTTTTTTTAATATCGTTAAAAAATTATACAAATAATTGAGGGAAATTGTTAGAAAATGTTTAGAATATTTATATCACTCGAATATTTTCTTCTTGCGAGTGAAATACGGAATTAATTTTCGTAATTAAATATGTGCGAGATCCCACGCAAGTTCAAAATTTACATTCTCACATTTTCCGAGTTTCAAACAAATACGTGCAACGCGTAAGTTTAACATACGCATGTTGTTTTTTTATTCTTTGAAAATTCTCTTTTTTTTTCCTTTCTCATTTTGCTACAAAACGCGATTTTGCGGCTACTCTGCCGCGCGCGAGCGGCATGTCGTGTGATTTTCCGCATTTTCTGAAATTGAGATGCGGAACAATATATATTCGACCACACCCCCGCCTTTTCGGTGTGCGCCACGGTCGATAAGCTTCACGGAAAGTTAGAGCATGTCTAGAGCACACGTTATATCAGAGCCACCTGCTCTCCGATGGTGGTTTATTAAGTCTTTCTCTCTCTTTTTCTTTCTCAACTTATCAAACCTGTCGAATATTTTCTCACAGTCTCAACATATGATCAGAGAATAGTCTTATTTTGCAATACAGAGAGTTGCCGTAATTCACTTAAAAGAATTTGATCTTATAGTTTTTATTTGTAGACTAATTTTGCTGTCAGAAATTGTAGCTCGAAGTTTGAGGTACATACTTTATTTTTTTATAAAAAAAAAAAACTGACAACCGATATATTGATCGCAAATTGTTGCTTGTATTCGATAATTACAAAAAAAATTAAAACGGGAAATGCGATTTTTAGATGACTTGTACGCATTCGGCAATTCTCTTTCCCCGATGAAAATGATTTAAGATTGAAAAGCGAGTTTTTCTCAAGAATTTAATTATGTCACACACATAGAAACTACTCTCTCGCGCGCGCAACATTGTTTTGTCTTATTTATTGTGCAACACGTAGCACGAATTTCGCGTTTGAAATTAAAAGAACTTGGCATCAGGCGCAAAACACTCGCCCGTTGTTTTAATTAATCAAATCCACATCATGGCCGAGAGAGAGAGAGAGACGAGTGTGTGTACACACACATTCTCTTTGTATTTTTTATTCACCGCTCGAGAAAAGCGACTGCGCGTGCGTTTTCCGTAAATTCTCTCTCTTTTTTCTCTCTCTCCGGGATATCACATAGCCCCCGAACTTTTATTTGGAGAAGCTCGCGAGATACGCCTGGGTATCGCAATCCTAAACTTAACCGAGGGGAGGGGAAGGGGAGGCGATGTGCAAAATGATCGCATTGACAGAAAAGCGAAAACGCACGGTCGCTCTAAAACAATCCCTTGACTGCGGATGACACTGCGTGTGTTGCTGCGACGCGGCGGAAACGCGAAACGTGACAGTGTTGACACTTACACACACTCTCTCGTGTCTTAACTCACTCTCTCTCTCTCTCTCTCTCTCTCTCTGTCTCTGTCTCTCCGTTTACCTTCGGAAACTTTCGCGGTGGGATTGTATAGGCTTCCAAGTTTGCGCGTTCAAAGAGCTAAACGTGTGCCGACTGATAAGTCGGTCTTCATCTCGTACGCCCCCGCAAACGCGTATTATACATATTCTCCTTTTCGCTTTACGTGACAACGCCACTTCGAATTGCGAACAACTTGCGCGCTCGACTTTCAATATTAGCGGGGCGTTCCAAGTCGTAAACGCTACAAAGTCGCGCGCGCTTCTCGGGTTTCGCGAGCATCGATTTATCCTCTTCTCACTCTGCAGAGTGCAGCGATGTCGTGGCGTAAAATACACACACACACACACACACACACACACAGAGAGAGAGAAGGGGAAAAGAGGATCGTTAGTCGTCGCACGATGAGTCGCGAGAGAACGCAAATGAAAAATTCAGAAACGACGGACGATTTTCCGAACAAACTTCAACGTTATATTTTTTTATAGCTTTGTTCGCGAGAGATGAACGCAAACTATTTGCGATTCTGTATAGAGATGTGCGAAACTCGATCGTTGAATATTCAGCGCGAACGCGCGCGATTTCACGAGGAAAAACTTCGGCGCGGAGAACTTTGACATTTCTCGCAAAAAATAAACATCTCCACGTACGTAAGAGGATGATTTTTTTTCATCAGCGTTTCTCTCGCACGCGCGCCTCATTCATTTTCTCCCGCACGGATTTGAATCGGGGACGCCACGGACTCGCGCGCAATCAGGAACGTTTTTTTTTTTTTTCCAGAATATTCGCCGCGAGAATAAAAAGTAATTCGCTCTCGCGCGCGTACATGTGGACAATTTGATCCATTCATATATATATATATATATCTCTTTTCTAAACACATACCTTCTTAATCTAAATTTAAATTTCACTGCGACGCAGGTACACATGTTTGTTAATGTGCGAGCGTGTTTCCGCGAACGCGTGCGAATTATTATTGCGCGGTTTCAGAAATTCAACGCGCGAACGTCTCGTGTAGGTGTCCGCACGTTACACGTCTCTCCGCGAGCTCGGCATAATCAAAACATTTTCTTCGCTTCCTCTCTCGCGCGCTCCTCGTTGAATAATTCAACGAGGCGCCGAACTGCGCGCAAAATCCCCGACGTCTCGCCGACGCGCCGAAATTTCGTTTCTCGCGTCGTTTTTTCATTGATTTCGCGAGGGTAGAAAATCAATGAAGGAAATGAGGGATACGGGTCTTAATTCTCGCGCGTTTCTTCTTGCCGCCGCCGCGTTGCCGAAACGTTCCCGTCTCTCTTTCGCGGAAAGGAAAAAAGGCGGCTTGAAAAGAGGGAGTCCTTCGACTCCCAACGAAAAGACGAGAGCCGTGCGGAATAATAAAAAAACGTGAGAACCATAACAGATGTCGCGAGTCTATTTCGCTATTCGAGCGAATACGAGATATTTTTCTCGACGAGAGAAAAGGCCGGGGGAGAGGGAGAGGGAGCGAGATCGCGAAATGCGGCGCACGTGCAATCACAGTTGAATGCGACCTTAATACCGGAGTCTTATGAACTAAATTACGTGATTAGATCTGACCGGGATGTGTGTGTGTGTGTGTGTGTGTGTCGCGCGCGCACATGTTTCGCTCACGTTTCGAAGAAACGGTCTTAAATAATGGTCGGGAGCGCGTGTAGCGGCGGATGGCAGGTTTCTCATTCGATCTCAACTCGGAGCGAGCTCTCTCCGCAGCGATCTAATCCTCCGCGCGAACGAAGCCTCATCTCGGGATACTCGTGTACACGCGTACACAGTCGCATCGCGTTAATTATGAAGATGTAATTTGCGTTATCCCGCACGCCAGTATCGCGCAGGATAAGACCTGCGAGCGTATCCGCGGCTCGATCTCTTTCCTGTGATCGTCGCGCGCGAGAAGCCGCTTTACGGCCAAACCGATCTCCCTCCCGGGAGGTGTGTTGGTTTTGGCAACGGCCGGCATTGACATTAAGACCGTGAGTAAATATTGGCTCTATCGGAAACCGCGAGGAAAATGCCAATTGCCGTCGTCGCGCCAAGTAGCGCCACCGCTCGTCTCGCTCGTTTCCGCGGCGCCGGATACGAGAGCGGTTTGCTCTTACTCACTCGCGTGTGTGTGTATTTTCCGCGCCGTCGGAGATCACACACGACGGATTTAAAGCCATCGTCCACACACCCCCATCCCTCTCCTCGTCGCGTTCTTTTTCGTTTCTTCGCGTGGTTTCTAACGAGCGCGAACGGGTCTTCGCCTTTGAGACTCCGCGAACTCGCGGATGTTTCTCTCATTTTGGTCGATCAATCGAATGCGGGTTAAATAGCGCAAATGCGTGGCATTATAGCGCGAAGACCGATATGCGATAACGATGACTATGATATTAATAACATCCAGGAATTTTGACGCTAATAGACAGATGATGGGAAAGATATCGACCGGGGATGAAGATATTAAAATACATTTTTTGCGACGCGTAGACAGTTCGTTTTTCTTTTTTAATTCTTTATTTTACATTTATTTATTTACTTTTTTATACATATTCATCGCTTTTAAAGCAACGCGCGTGCGTAATTACATTTCCCGTGTACTCTACGAGCGCAAAGCTCGAAACCGGGGACCGTCGTTTTTCACTCTTCGCTGCGCCTTCCCTTGATTTTTCTCTTGCTTTAATTTTCTTTTTTTTTTCTTTTTTTTTTTATTGAGTTTGTTGGAAAAATATTTCGCGTGCGCTCGAAAAGTTTACTTCGACAAACATTTTCTCGCATTTATTCCGCGAGCTGCACGTCGATTTTCGTTCTTTTGCTGGAAAAGTCACGAGATTTACGATTCAAAACAAAACAAAACAAAAAAAAAAAAAAAAAGACTTGAACTCCGCCAGGAGATAAAAATGACGGTTTTTAGTGATCGTAAACACCGCGAACTTGGAACGAGCTTCGTAATTTTTGCGCGAGTTTGTCCTTCCGGCGAGATCTCCAACAATCGCAGGCGAAATTCAAATCGCTATCGCGCTCCGTGAAAATTCTTTGCACGAACATTTGTCGAAAAAAAAAATATATATATATGTACGTAACAAAATTAAACGAAGAGGTAACGGGAGAACGCGCGGAAATTCTTTTTCTATATTCGTTTATTCTTTCCGCATAAAAATCGGAATAAATTTTCGGTATCGATCGGAATTGTATGGGGAGACCGCCGCAGGAAATTTCGAATACAAGTTCTGAGTTCCCGAAATATGAGCGTCGGGAGAGAAGGAAGCGAGGAAGGGAAAGAGTTTCCGTGTCCGGACTAACTTGGGAGAACGAAGGATAAGAGAGAGAAAAAGAGAGAAAAAAAGAGAGAGAGAGAGAGAGAGAGAGAGAGAGAGAGAGAGAGAGAGAGAGAGAGAGTAGAAAAGCTCCGGCCGGTGAGCCGTGCGGGATTTTGAGTAATAAAGGAGTAATAAACTCCGCCTGGATGGCTCGGTAAGCTCGTCGATATCGATTTATCCGTACGGTTCGGTCGACCTTGCGCGACTATACTACGGGAACGACGACGAGGACGAGGACGACAACGACGACGGTCAAAAACAAATAAAGGAGCGCGCGTTAGACGGCGCGACGGAACGAGAATTTATTTATCTCGTCGTTTTCGCGCGCGCTTTTTTATGTAACGGCGCGTTTATTTATTTATTTCGCCCGATATACATACCGAGGGACGCGGTCGTGGGAATGTTATGTTACGCGCGAGAAATTTCGTTTTGGAGGCTTTCGCAGATTAAGTTCGGAGGCCGCGGAGAGACTACACTCCATTTACCGCGTTTCCCTATTATACCGTTCGTGGCTCCGCAACGATAATAATAAATATCTTACTTTCGACGGCTTAAGTGAAGACGCGTACACACACACACACACACTGGTCTACCGTACAACATAGTGCGCCAGAGAGCGCGCGGCTCTATAGTTACCGTGGGATATTAGATTGGGATTAAATCGCACCAAAGACGTACTTACACCTGATACCTCGCATATCGTGTGACGCGCGGAGGATTTTCATTTTATCCCACGCGCTCTTAGCGCAGACAGTTCACCTTTAATCCGACAAATTATACATATATTAACCACAGGATATTTTCGTAATCTCTCTCTCTCTCTCTCTGTCTCGCGAAGTTGTCTTGAAATTTCCCGAAAAAGGACACACTGACGATTTTGTCGACTCTCGAACAGCTTTTCGATATTTACGAAATAGACTTGCAAAAGTCAAAATCACGTCGTGAATAAAAATCAACCCCAAGCCGCGATTTTTAAAACTTTGTTCTCGAGTGCACTTGCATTCTCTTCTTGGACAACAAAAGTCAGTCGAGAAATTGATTCTCTCGAGTTTTTTTTTTCTTTTTAATATGTGCACTTGGATTTTTGTTCCCCATCGAAGAGGAAAGATTCGCGAGAAGACGGTAGATTTAGTTCGTCGTTAGATTTCTGCGACGGCGCTGACACCGCGACGCCGACCGGCCAGTGCGGTAACACCGCAGGATCGATCCTGCGGGCGAGAGAGTTCGCGTAACACGCCGGCCGGAAACTCGATTCAGGTGAACCGAGCGTATGTGCATCGCGCTCGGAGACGAGAGAGCAAGAGAGGGAGAGAGAGAGAGAGAGAGCTCCATTCGGTCGAACGAGAGAGAACACAGGACGAGGGCGGGTGGATCCCTCGATATTCGGCCGTGCATTTAACGAGATTTCGCGGCCGTTGACCGTCGCCGCTACGGTCGACGATTAATTAACGATGCTGGTTAATGCCTCGCAATTATTATGCGCCGGCATGCGCACTTGCGTGAATTAAGCGACAAGAGCCGGTTTGCAGTCGTCGATTGACGGCTCGCGACTTTCGTGAGATCGGCGGCGATCCTCTCGACAAACGAAAATTTCACAAATCATCGCGGAATGTCTCGTTTACACAATTACCGTAGTTTGAGTCGCAAAAAACTCGAATAACGATAGACTGTGAAAAAAAAAAAAAAAAAAA
>QVNW01003515.1:0-16689 GCA_014825475.1 Pseudomyrmex flavicornis
CCGACAAAAAAATCATACATAACTATTTGCTACAAAAGCACGTAAAATGCTGTAATAAGTAAGTGACAATATCCGTGTTATAAAGAAAATTATTCAAGAGCAAACACACACTAGCTTGGCACACAAAAATACAGATGCAAAAAGAAAGTCGTACAATCGTATATGATGACAGACGCATTTAGTTTTTAAGAAATGTGTGTATCATATCATAAAATACACTATGTGGAACCATATTAACGAAAACGTTAACAGATGTATAAAGATAACGGTATGTCATTTTTTTTGTCAAGATCTGCAAAACGCTTCTTAATTAACCTATACTTTTGTTCTCAATAAAATATGACGAACGTGATAACCGGTACAAGTAGAGACACTTGATAAGTTGTAAAAGAAAAGTTCATAAATAAGAAAAAGAAATCCAGTTCTCGTGATATGTGAGAGTTGCAGACACTAGTTTTGCTGAAGTAGAAATACTTATATTCTTGAGTAAGCTATGATGTTCTATAGAAAAACTTACTATTATACTAAAATACAAGTAGTGGAGTAACGTACGATTAGATGTAACGACGATTAACGTTAATTATCAAGAAGGAGATTATTACAAGTAAGAGATTCTTTTTTATAAAAGTGGTATGAACGTTTACGAACTACCATCGAACTTTTAATACTCGATCTCCGCTTGTTTCTCTTTTCGCTTTTTTCCGTATATATAACTTTTTAATATTTTTTTTTATATTCGGGTCTTTAACCGTGCAAATTTAGTTGTTAAATCTCTCCGTTGCACCGTTGATATTAGCGCTTAGTTTAAAAGACTGCTAGAATCAATTTTTCTCCCTTGATATCGTGCGTGTGAAAGCGACAAGTGAAACAGTTGTTGTTTATAAATGTATTTCATGATATGTTTGAAATCTTTCTTATTGTTTTTTTTTCTTCTTATTGTTATCGTTCTAATATGGTGTAGGTAGAATTACATAATGCATATCACTTTGAGAAGAAATTACTTCATGCTTGTAATATAAACAAATGAATATTAAATTCCAGATAAAATATGATTCGAACGAGAAATCAAATTTTTCATTTTTTCATCAGAAATGATTTTACATAAAATCATTAAAGAAAGAACAATTCGAAAGGAATAAGAAGACAAAAGTTAAAGTATTAAAATTTTATTTCACATATAAAAGAAAAAATCAAATTCTCGGTTATCGTGTGCTTAATACAACAATACTTTATTCGCTTCAATTTCACAGAATAGAAATTATACAAAGACAATTTGTAATGTTTCCTATTACGCTATACGGTTTAGTATACATAACTAGAAAATCGAATGTGTAATTGTAAAATCAATCAAAATAAGATCAAATTACATTTTAGTGATTGAACAAATGTCAACAAAATTACACGATAAAATATAAAAAATTATCAAATAAAAATAAACATGTAAAATAACACAATTTCATAAATAGTATTACAAAAAATATATAATATTATGAACTATATATTTTTTTTCTTAATCCTATTAAATATACTATTATTTATTCTTAGTGTAACAATAATAATAGTATATGTTTATTGATATTTTTTAGCTATTTTATCAGGTAACATATCTTTGTACACATTTGTTCAGTTACTAAAATGATTATGTTTTATCGTATTAATGTCAAAATTTTTACGAGAACTTTTGTATCGCATCAAATAGCACGATTTCCATATATAACAAATTTTAGTTTTTTGATAAAAATATGATAAATATACTGCTACTTTATTGACTAGAGTGTACGTTGATTGAAACTCTTTTTATATTATACACACCAGATGACAACTGTGAGTGTAGATTACGATTCTATCTCAGATAAGATAGAGCCATAATACATCTGCAAGCAGAAATATTGATGCTGTTTGCAGATATTGTAAAAGTTTGACAATTTTGTAATTAAACGTGAAAAAGTAGACGAAGCATATTTTAGACGTGCGCAAATATCTACTCTGTTCTGTATAGTGTTGTATATACATTAACACGCAGACAAATGATATGTCTCGAAACTAAATGTTACACTACAACAATTATTCATACATTTCTTAAATAAAGAGTACATTTTATATATATGTGTACATTTACATGTGTAAATTTTAACTCTTCTATTCCAGCTGAGTCTAATGCACATAACAGACGTTCAGGCTTAATAGATGCTTTAGACACCAAAACTTATTGTTGGCGCGTAGAATAAAAAACTTCAGTGAAAAGTATAAATTTGTAATTTATTTGTAATTGAGTCTAGCACGGTATCCTTTCAACAACATCCTCACAATTCACACTACATTTTTATGTCAATGGAAATGATAGCAGATGTCCATCATAAACATATAAGAAACTTTTTAACTGTTAGATGATAAAAGTACTATCTGAACTATTGATTGGTTCTGTCTTGTGCTATATGCGCGCTCTTCGTATTTTCGATTCTCGAAAAATCGCACGTTTTGATATACTCAAAACAGCTGAGACGGAGAAGCAGAAATTAAACTTCTGAAACACTGAGCTGTCATTTTGCACGTCGATGCATTCTCATTCACGGATCTTAGTAATTAACATCTTGTTAATTATTGCGAAAGTTGCATACAACTTTTTGACTAAATATAATCTCTTCTATCTGCCTATAAACAAAAACTTTGACATCTTGTGTACATATGTGTGTGTGCGTGCGCGCGCGCGTACAATCCTATAGGAAAATTATATTGAAAATCTATACCACATGTGACGTGAAGTAGATGTTTCGTACTGGCAATGAATATCGAAACGCAACTGTGATATCCACATCTGTTGCGGCAAAGTAAATAAGTTTGTTTTCAGTTTTCATATTACGATTTCGACGTTAGCAGTGATATTGAATTGATTTTAACTGCACTACCTATAATTGTGTAAATACATTGCAATGATAATAATAATATGCGCAAGATAATTTATGTTATTATATAAAAAACTTTCCCATTGTTTATGTTGTTACGGCGTAAAACGTGTGTTGAACGCGTAAAATACTGAGCTGCCATTTATCGCGTGGATGCACGCTTATTCGCGAGATTTTATTAATTAACATCTTATTTATTGCAAATTTTGCATAGGACTTTACGACTAAGTAAACATCCTTGCCGACGAGCGAAAATTGATCTCTGACATCTTGTATATATATGTGTGTACAATCATGTGATATCCGTATCTATTTTTGCGAAGTAAATAAATATGTGTTTTCATATTACGATTTCGACGTTAGCAGTGATATTGACACGTGTGATCCCTTAGTTCTTCTTTCTATTTTGCTGAGTGAACTTCGTTGCTTTTCTGTGAAGGAATCAGTTCGAATAACAATTTAACTGTGCATTTAGTGACTTTATTTTTCTGGATAGACTGCGTTACTTTTTTTGTAGAAAAATCAGTTTAAGTAACGATTTTAAATGTGCAAGTGACACGTGTGTACCTAAGAGTGCCGCCAAGTACGTATTCCGTTTGTTTCATATTTTGAATTTCAGTAAGTAGTATCATTCTTATACGCGTAGAGAAGTAATAACAATTTTATACGGCTTTATTTTATTTCACGCATTACAAAGCATTATAATTTCTATACAGGATATTTATTTTCAGAATGCTAAAATCTGTATTTTGTCTCGATCTTCGACTTCTATAAAACAACTTTTGTGATGGAATTTACTGTTGATGGAATTTACTGTTATTATGAGTATATGCAGAATCTGTAAGAACGAATTTATATCAGATTTTTTATATGAAGATATATCATACGTTTGTGACACATGTGTGAATGTATATGCACCAGTAAAAGTCACATCTCAGATGACATAAGATTTATCATATTTTAATGACACATTTGCAAATGCATACACATCAACAAATGTCACACTTCAAACGACACAAGACAAAATTAATAAAAAAACAGTAAGTATTTAGGACGTAAATAACATCGTAAAATAAAATAGAAATACAAGTCTTACGTTATTACTGTTTTATGTATTAGTACTTTCATATCTATTATACTACATGAAAATACTACTAATTATTTTGTTCAAGATACACAAATAAATCGTGGAAACATCACAAGATATACGTTACCACATAAAGCAAGTCAGGTAAGTAAACAGCTTTCGTGTAATAAATGTAATACAACTTTCAACAACAAGTACACTTTAGCTATACACGAAATACATATACATAATAAAAAGCTCTTTAATTATAACGTAAGTAAAAAAACCGAAACCTATACTAAAACTGTATAAAATTTCTTAAATTAATTATATTGTCTACATTACATGGTTTACACATTTATTAGTTGGTCTACAATCGAGACTAAATAGAATACATTCACAATAAACTTAGAAATACGGTCAAGTGACTTTCGCGTCGGGATATTTTGGAGCAGACCTTTACGCGGATACAGAGCGAATTAGTGGAATTTTGAGCAATTGCGATATTTTCAAAAACACTGTTAAAAATTAGACAAATAAAAACGTATTCAATTATTCTAAATCGTGAAACATTTGATATAATATCTAGAGAAAAATTAATTAATTAAATAATTTATAGCGTTTTTCTATTTATTTGTGTGAAAAGTCTGCGCACCACATGTATGCGTTTAAGGGGCGCGAAGGTGTTCAGTACGATATTTTTTATTCAAGATATGCCACAAGACATTCAAAGCAAAAAAATTCTTAAACACACATAAACCAATAAATTCACTTTAAAAATCTCATAAATTTGATAATTGTTGCAAATCTTTCTGAAATTGTGTAAAAAACTATTAAATATACTATAATGTTTCCATTAGATGGTCTACATTTTTACACAACAATCTTCGACTTTCAAATTGAGAGTAAACAGAAAACATTTGCAGTAAACTTAAGATACTAACAGTACAATAATTTTTTTTTTTAAGATATGCCCCAAGAGCTACGTAACCGAACGTCTCTTGAACGAGCATAAAGAATCTCACGGCACTGAGAGATCTTATTCGTGTGATAAGTGTAGCCGATCATTCAAGAATAAGAATAATTTAGACAGTCACAAATCACGTATGCACAAAGATAAGAATTTTGCATGTGACATAAGTGAAAAAAACGCATTTATTTTAAGAGAAATTGTTTAAAAAATTGTTAAATATATTATATTGTTTCCATGAAATGATCTAGTTTTACACAATGATCTTTGACAATTGAGAATAAACAGAAAACATTTGCAGTAAATAATTAATATACTAACTTAATATACTAACAATACAATATTTTTTGTTTTTCAAGATATACTCTAAGAGCTACGTAACGAAACGCTTCTTAAATCGGCATCAAGCATGTCACTTTAGTTAAGAGACTTTATCCGTGTGACAAAAGTAATTCTAACAAATCAATCAAGAATAAGCATCAATTAGATACGCACAAGGAAAACGTTTTGCATGTAACGTAAGTAAAAAAAAAAAGACAGATATTTAGTCTAATATTGTTTAAAACTATTTTTAAATACATTATATTGATCTATAGTAATAATATGAGTAAAACCATTAAAAGTTATCTTAGAATACTAACACTAAAATTTTTTTGTTAAGACATGCGAAAAATAATTTGCACTTGAAAATGAACATTACCAAGTCATATAAAACCATGTTATAAGTAAGACAGCACACGTTGGAAAACCATTCAAGATCAAGCATACTAGTCTTACACATAAAAAAAAAAAAAAAAACAAACAGATGCACAAAAAAAAGTCGTACGTGTGATACAAACGCATTTATTTTTTAAAAACCTGTGTATTATGTCATGAATTACACTATGTCGGTCTACATTAACAGATGTCTACATAACAGAAAAGACGTTAACACATGTATATTAACAATACGTCATTTTTCTTGTTCAAATCAAAAACGCTTCTCAATTAACTTATACTTTCATTTCAATCAAAATGTGACAAATATGATAAACGATACAAGTAGAAACAACATCTGATAAGGTAATAAAACAAGTAATAAAGAAAAAAGAAGGTAACTACTCAATGATACGTAATTGTTGCAGACAAGTAAGTTTTGAAGTGAAAAATACTTTTTATTACTGAGTACGCTATGATGTTCTATAAAACAAAACTTACTATTATACTAATGCGAGTAATGTAAAAGGAGTCATAACGATGAGTAACGTTAATTATCGTGAAAAAGATCATCACAAGTAAGAAATTATATCTTATAAAAGTCGTGTAAATTACGAAATCAGTTTTCATCGAACTTATTAATAATTTAACTCGGCTTTGTTTTGTCTTTCGCTTTTCTGTATTTAAATTCTTACTATTTTTTTTGAACTTGTTTTTGTTCTTCAATCGATTGGATTTAAGTGTTATATTTCTTTGTTGAACCATCTATACTAACGCTCATCATAAAAAAACTATTAGAATCTATTTTAATAACTTGATATTGATTGATCGTGCTTGCGAAGTCGACACGTAAAACAGTTTTTATAAACTTTTTTTTATAATACGTATAACATTTTTCTCATTGTTATCGTTTTGATATGTTTTAGGTAAAACTCCATAATGCATATCACTTGAAAAAGAGTTACTTCATAATATAAACGATTGGCTATTAAATTCAAGATCAAAAATAATTTGGGCAACAGCAAAGCAACAAGTTTACTTTTTTCTTATCGGAAGAGGTTTTATATGAGTATTATATATAAAATTATTGACAAAAGAACAAGTTGAACAGAAGAAGAAGACAAAAAGTGTTTCAAACTTTTATTTTATATGTACAAAGTAAAATCAGTACTCAGTTATTGTGTGTGCTGAATAGATCGTATTCTTATTCATTTCAATTATAAAAGACTAGAGATTATAAAAAGAAAATTCTTCATATAGTGAAACGCTATAAGGTTTAGGAAACATAACTAAAAAATTGATTGTAACTGTAATAAACATACTTTACATTATAGCGATTAAACAAATGTCATCACACTTATATGATAAAATATAAACAATTATCAAATGAGAATACACATTAAAAATAACACCATTTCATAAATATTATTTTACAAAATATAGTATCACCGGACTATGTTTTTATTTTCTTAATTTTGTTAAGTTTACTATTATTTAACGTAACAGTAATAGTAGTAGTAACATTAGTAGTTGTTAATATTAGTAGTTGTTCCTTGCTTGATATTGTTTGGTTATTTTATCAGATAACAATTGTATACATTTGTTTAGTTTGTTACCGAAATGTATACAATTGTAACAATTTGTATACATTTATTTAGTTTGTTACCGAAATGGTATGTTTTATTTTATAATTGTCATACTTTTTATGAGAATAATGCTTATTGCAATACATAGCGCGTTTTATATGTATACAACACATTTCGCTTTTATGATTATAATACAATAGATATAAAGCCAATTTAATACTACCTAGAGTGTAGGTTTTCTTAAAACTTTTTTTTTTATATTATACAACAGCTATACTGACGAATCTAGAAAGTAATTCTGAGTGTATGATTATGATTCTATCTCGAACACAATAGATTCGTAATACAACTACAAGCAGAATTATTGATGGAGTCTATCGATATGATGAAACTTTTAGCGCGACAATTCTGTATTTGAAGTAAGACAAAAAAAAGTAGAAAAAATGTATTCTACACGTGTAAATATATCTTTATTATGTATATTGTTTACATGCAATCTAACAATATGTCGTCAAATTAAATTTTACAACAATTATTGATGTATTATTGATATTATTAATTAGTGATATATATAGTACTGAAATAAAATGTCTACTTTTTATATGTAACTTTTTAACTTTTTTACTGCGACTAATTGTAAGTATAATGCACAGCGCGCGTAAAAGACGGCAGACGTTCAGCCATGTTATAAGCTGCAAAACTTTTCGCGAGCGCGTAAAGTATAAAAATGCAGTAAAATATATAAATTTTTAGGTTATTTGGAGATGAGTATAGCACGTTATCAAATTCATAAATATATAAGAAACTTTTCAATTGTTAAATAATAAAATGCTATCTTATCTATTAATAGGTTCTGTCCCGTGCTAGAAACGGGAGCAAACTTTTGTTCAAGTTGTCACGAGTATTTCTCTTGAGTGCTTCGTTTCGCGCGGTAGAAATACAGTACTATATTTGTGTCGCGATATATTGGACGTTCGGAATGATACATAAGTAATGTCAAAATCTTCTGGTAATACGGCTGATAGACGATGTCGAGTTTGACGGTGAGATAGTTTCGCGATCGCGTTTACGGTCTCCTGCGAGGCGAAGCACGTGCGGGACACAAAATGGCAGGCGTTTTGCGACACGAAACACAATTTAACATACTCTTATAACCAAATATTCAATCTTTCAATTTGGAGACTGACAGTAAACACAGTCAAAAGAGTGGTTATCTGTGACAACGATGGCAAAGTGCTACGACAAAAATATATTTTCAATGTCAAAAAAACAAAAAACATTTCAAAAAAATATATTTAGTAAAATATTAATGTAAATTTTTTTAGGAATGTAGTTTAGTAATGTAGTTTTTCATTTGGTGGACAGTTCGTAGACAAATGAGGTTTTCACATACAATTAAATAATTCGAAACGTTTATACAATTAAATATTTTAGACACATTTCGTATGTATTAAAATAGTATGCTTGTTCTATTTAATCTTAAAGAGTGTTTTTGAAACTGCTTGTATGACGCTTGTTATATTTAAAACATGACAGTTATAATATATATTTAAATATATATTATAATTGTAAAACTTATACTTTTTAAATAATAATAATTAATAATAATTTTTAAATAATAATTTTTACTGTGTAAATGCATTATAATACTAAAAATGAAATAAGCAAGATAATTGCTATTATTATAAGATGCTCTCTTTCTGTGCGGGTCGTTACGGCGTGAACGCGTAAAAAAATCCTGAGCTGTCATTTTCCACGTGGAATGCACGCTTATTCGCGAATCTTTATTAATTTCCATCTTGTTAATTATTGCAAATCTTACACTGGACTTTTTAACTCAGTATAATCTGTGTTTTATTTGTCTACGAGCGAGAATTACTTTGACATTTTATATGTATATTGTGTACAATCATGTAATATCCACATCTGTCCTTGTAAAATAAATAAGTATCAGGTTTTATGTTGCGAATCAGACGGTAGCAATGATACGATTTCGTAGTTATTCTTTATATTTTTCTGTGTATCCTTTGGTGCTTTTCTGATGAAGGATTAGTTCAAATAACAATTTGACAGTCTTAGGAAATTGTCAGAAAGCAACAAGAAAATTTTATTTTTTGCGAATATGTTTTTATTAAAAATAATTGCAATAAATTTTAAATCTTTATATTACAAACATAATAGAATAAATATTACAAACATAATAGAATAAATAACTTATATTGTTTTATAAATATTATTATAGTACAAACATAATAGAATAGATAACTTATATTGTTTTATAAATATTATAATTAATTAACATATTTTTGTACAAACAATAAATTTACATAACTTTAGTCCGTATTATTATTTTCTCTTACACTTTATTTAAATCTCATCTATATATAAAGTTCCTTATACAACAGTTCTTTATACATTTATATATTAAGTTATTTATAGTTTTTCATGTATTCCATAAATTTAGTTATATAACGATTTATAAGATATTGCATTATAATATAAACTCGACATTATTTTATGAACAACATGCGAATTAGTAAATATATTAATTATTTATTATGGGTAAAATCTATGAAGTAATTTTAGATTTTCACCATAATTAATAGTATTCTTCGTTGTGCTAAATATATCAATTATTTATTATAGTTAAAATCTGTGGAATTTCGGATTTGAACCATAATTAATAAATATTCTTTGTTGTCATAAAATAAAATTACACTTACTAAACAAAAAAGACAAAATATATGAAACAGTAAACTTCTAGAAATTTTCTGTTTAAGCAAAAAACACACATGTATAAAAAACTTTATAGAGTGATGATGCTTTTTTTTAGTATTTAAATACATTGTAGAAACTATGGAGAATGTTATTTTTCATTTTACGTAGGTAATTACGGCGATGTGCAGCTTTTATTTTAATGGCACCAACAAGAAATGGCTAAAACAGATTACAATATATTTATGAGAAAATGTTATATTTTCTCATAAAACTGATGACAATTATAAAATATATTTATTTTATTAACTTTTTATTTTCAGAGAATACTATTTTATATATAAACAGTAGTTTAATTCTTAATATACAAACAGTAAATTAAAAAATTTAATATAATATTTAAAAGATTTTATAACAATATTTACCATGCGATGCATATGCAATAGGTTTTTTAAGAACTTTTCATCGGTAATCTGAAAATATCTTGTGATATTATCATCGAATAAATGATATATGTGCAGTATATGCAAACATTCAATAATATATATTAATTTTGTTTCTTATTATAAAAGTAAGCATATAGAGTCTACTATATAACTTTAACACATACATGAACCATATTAAATACAATAATATGTAACATGTATAAATATGTGTTCTTATATATGTCTTATACACGTTTAAAAAGAAAGAAAGAGTATGGTTTTTGTGTATTATAACTATAATAAATATATAATCAAGTTCACACAACGTACCTTCATCAAGCCTTCTTCCGAGTATATGTGATTAATAATATGGTCCACTACTGCAGCTATATTTCTATTACAACAAATAAATATAAAAAGTGTAAACTTAGAAAAATATAATACATAAACTATATTTTTATATGATATAACAATATGTAGTGATTAAATCTACTGCAATTCAAAGGTTATATAGAACATATGTAAACTACATAAATATAAGAAGTTCTACAAATACAAAAATCTTCTTACCTTCCTATTACATTCTCTAGTCCCGATATTATAAAACTTAAAGATGCAATATTTTTCGAACGCTTTGCAACAATTTTGAAATATAAAGTAACAGCATCATTTTTTTTTAAATTTTCAAGAAATTTATGTGATGAAAGGTGGCTAGATAATATAAAGTTAGGATCGAGATCAAGAAGAGAGAGATAAGCATAAAAATAGATAATTTTATCGTGTCTAAAGCAAGGTAGAAATACAAAGATTTCTTCACTTTCCCACTGTATTCGATACATATACAATATTTTTTGCCACGTATCGGATATGTCAGAAGTGACGTTGTTTAACCATAAAGCCTCGCAATATATCCATTTCTGCCAACTTGGTAACCATCTAAAAATATTGAAAAAAAATATATATTTACACTTAAAATATAATCCACTCGTGCGATTCTATTTTTTTTTTAATCTTAATAATATATTAAAGATCTACAAAAGTACTAAAAGTCACAACTTCAACAAAGTGACTTATGTTAATGACGTTATAAAGATATTGCTGAATTGAAGATAAAATAACATACTTGTATTGAGCAAAATTTTGAAAATGCCAGTTTACTAACGTAGTAACATGTTGTTTGCATTTTAAATCATCAAGAATGCATGTCCATTTTATAACTTCGTAATATAATTGGTTACTGACAGTATTCTTGAAAGAATTTATATGTAATACATTCTCATCTTCAAGAAACTTATGTAATATTTCTAGAATTTTTTCCTGTAAAAATAGTAAGATGTAATAAATGATACAGTATATAATCTTATAATATATTTGTAATTTTTACGTATATTTTATACTTATTATATATATATTTTATAAATATATTATGTATATATTATTTAATAATATTCTTAAATTAATGTTTTATTTAATAGTTTTATCTTAAAATGCAAAAAAACATTCAAGAATTTGAAAATCATCAGGTTACTTTCTACAATATAGTAATATACGCTTTTCTATTAGTGTATTAATTTTTTGATCGTATTCTTCTAAGTAGTAATAATATACATATATACCAAGACTTTGCCATTCGCTAAGAATATTGTATATGATTTTGATCTAGTTTTGTAATTTTTATCAGTTGCTCGTTTTCTGTGACTATGTTTTTTTAGACAACATTAGAATAGCATTTTGTTGCCTGCTTTCAATTACTATTTTACTTTCAATTACATTATTCTGAAAATTATCTTTTTTGAGAGACATGAGATATGACTATTTTTTTAAATATCTTATTTTTTTAACTATAATCTCTCTCTGTGACTTTATAGTTTTTATGCTTACGAAATTCTGGTTTTTTGTGTTCTACTTTATAATTTTTTTGTTGTCGGCTGTAGAAGCACAAGTTAATGTATATTGAAGTTTCATAGAATATATACTACAAGAATACCTAAATTAATTGTTTTATTTTTTTCTTGTTGCTTTTTTGGCTATTTTCACTAGTTTCACTAGTTTTCACTTTGGTTTTTTTATCTACTTTTTAAGAATATACTTACCTTGATCTTTGCACTCTCTGGAAATGGAAAAATCTTCGACATGCATTGAAGAGCATTAAGTACAGGGTACCAAACTATGTGCGAAGTTTTCACGTGAAATGCATTTCTTACAAGATCAAAAAATACATCTAGATCAGTATCATTCGCAGCAGAATGTTCGTTATAATCTGTATTTTGGACTAAAAAATAAAAAGCATCTTCGAGAATTTGTGCTAAACTGACATCATCGATATTAAAACTTTCAATCTTAGACTTTCTAGTTTGTAGGAACAGAGCAATATTCTTCCAAGATGTACGATCGTAGTTGACGCGATATCCTACAACAAAAAACAGATATTTAAAGAAAAAACGAGCAATATACAAAACAAACTGAAAATTACAATCAACATTTGTCTCTTCCTCTATTACCAGAATGATTTATGAGAATGATAGAGTCCTCTCCTGTAATATTCGAAAAAAAAATATTTTCTCTGTCTGGGCTTAAAAACTCATGTATAAGAGAGTACTTATGTAGTGGTAGTTTTAAATAGGTTACAGGTATCCACCATTTGCGTTCACACAGTTTCTTTTGATTGTCCAAAAAACAATCTATAACCATTATTTTCAAAGATTGTGTATTACTGTGTCGTTTTACTTGTACCATCGGATATCTAGTTTGTGTTATCCAACATGTAATCGCATTTTTTATATTTTTCACATATGGGTTTTTGTACATGGCCGCCTCAAGATTTACGTAAGTCCATAAATCAGTATTTGGCTGTGTATTGTACGTTGGATCTATTTTACTAATGACGCAACAGATAGCATAAGCAGAAAGTACATCGATGTTAATTGTCTTCAAACTCACAAAAAGATAGGTGATAATATTGTCGAGTTAACATGAAGTATGATTCACACAAAACATTTCCGATAATAAACCATGTATACTCACGTGATATAATAAAAATCTGCTGCTTTCTCAAAAATATAGTTGTACACGATACTTTTCAACATGTCACATATCATGGAGAATATACTGAATGCTACAATATAAATCAGATTATGTAAAAGATATTACATTTTGATAAAACGATATATATTGTCACTAAATTCACAATAAGAAGCCAATGTAACAACCACACATAAAAAAGTAGATGTGTAATGAATATTAATCTGTACATATATATATATATATAATTATTTAGTGTTTTTTATTTAGTTTTGATATTCTACTAATATTAATATTATTAATTAATTTTTATTATTAATATTAATTTAATATTAATATTAATATTATTAATTAATTAATTTAATATTAATATTAATATTATTAATTAATTAATTTAATTTAACATATGCATGTACAAACTATCGGCAGACTCTTTATAAAAAGACTTTTTTTATTTTACATCACATCAGGCACAAATATTGAAATTATTTTTTTTTGTATGTAAATGTAACAAAAATTGCACATCATATGTAGCATTTGTTAGTTCAGAAAACGTTATTTGAATAAGTTTTTATCATATTTTTAATTTATATAAAATAAGATTATACAAACTTAAAACTGAAAGAAATAAGAAGCAAGAAAAAAGTACAATGTAAATTTGCAGTATGATGAATAAAAAGTAGACAAAGTTTAATACATTTACCTAGAAAAAAAAATATATATATATACAGTTTGGAATATTAAGTTTGTAGTATGATTAGAAAACATTATTCCTTTTTATTCTTTATCGTAATCGTACTTTAAGAAAAAATATATCCTGGCCAGAAAACTTAAATAACAGATGCTGACAAAAATGTAAGACATAAAGCATCGAAGTGTAGTAACATATTTTAGTTAAAAATGTAAATGAGATCACAAATCATAAAAATACGATGCAGGCGATTAAATACTACAAAAGTTACACGCAAAAAAGTTAAACTTCTTACACTATATTCAGAATGCAAATCAAGCATCTAAAACTAATTTCTTACTTATGCTTGATTTAAAATATGTAAGCAGTTCGTCTTCTAAAAATATTAAATTAAAGACATTCGATTGTCCAGTTCTTGCTTTCTTCTTTGTTATTATTTTTTGAATTTATTTATGCGCATGAATCATGTATCAAGAGTAATCGCAGTAACAACTGGCTAATTTGTTTGTCTTCGCGCTTTGTTTGAACAAATAGACAAGGCACGACGAAAGAAACATAGTGTGAGCAAAACATATGAGACCGACAAAATAGAGAAACAAGCGGTTTAGACAGAGTGTAAAGATAACGACGCCCGAGCTCCGAAAACTTTCGATATCATAGAACTTGATGGGGATAACTGAGTTACATATTCGCGGTTGCTTGTACTGTAGTACATTTTTAGGATGCTATACAAAATGTCTAAAAAATTTCGACATAGTTGAAGTGAAGTTGAGTCAAATTGAACAGAAAAACTATTTAAATTTCAAAAAATTTACAATAATTATTAATTAATAATTATATATTGAATCAATAAATGCGTGAGAATTCTGTAGACATGTGACTTTCAAGTGGGAAAATCAGCTGTGTAACTCGCCGCTTGTTTGTTTGTTTCGGCTTTCGTTGTTAGAAGATTGCACGAATTAAGTCATTTTTTTACAACTGAAGAATCACACACGCCTAAAAAGTCTGGATCCTTATTACTCATGCGCTCATTGGATTACATTTATTAAGTACTTACTCAATAAAAATTGCGAATATTGTAAAATAACAAATACTTTTTCTGTTCAGATTGATTCTGGTCAGATCTTAATCTATCTTCATACTTCAGCTGTGTCAAAATTTTTCAGACATCCTATATCACAATTTCTTATAATTATGCAAATTTAAAGACAAAGTAAAGTAATAAGATTTATACGGTAAATTTATTTCTCATACCTTTTTTGTCCCACAGTTTATTAAAAATTGCATTTCGAGATATGAATGGATTTGTTTGAATTGGAAGATCATATTTAATAAATGCTTCTGTATAATCAAGAAATTCCTGTCGTGTTTGGACTACAATCGACTTCATTAAAGATTTATCGTAAATCTATCAACAGTTAAATGACAAATTTGTAAGTCTTATAAAATTATTATAAAATTTATATTAATTATAATTTACACTAATAAGGTCGATATGAGCCAATTCTTTTTGTTAAATGTATAAATTAATATACATATTTTCGAATTAAATATAATTCAAAAATTCACATAGAGTGTTCGTGTTTGCTTTACATGTATGTGAAATATTTAAGTTGCTCAATTTATATTAGTTGTTGTGAGACATTTCGTGAATTTCAAGTTATCTTTAAATAAAATTTCAAGTTATATTTAAATAATGCGAGAAATTTTAGTGTTTTGGTAACCAAATTGGGGAAACGTCGAAATGCAAGAGATTTGAATTTTCTGAGAGGTAATTTTTTCACTACGAAAATTTTAACTTTCATAGATTAGTAAATTAGATATTTCTCAAATGATGCAAACCAAACATGCAAAATTTTATGTGAATTTTTGAATTAAATTCAATTCGAATCTTCATGTGTAATACTTAACATGTGTAAAAAAAAAGAACTATATACGTATACATATATTATACACCTACATACTAGTTCCGGCCTATAATACTTCAGTTGAACAGTTTTGTGATTACACATATGTGTAAGTAGCTCAGTTATTAAACTAAAGTAATATAAGTTTTTTAGTAATAGCGAATCTTTCTTTATTAGAAAAGTTATATTATTAGTAATAAAATCAAATACTTATGTGTTTATAATATATATTAATTTTTGCATAGTATTAAAAATTACAAATAAATTCTTCGAAATAAAATAATCTATCATATCAATAAATCAATTATTACCACGTCCTATTTTTGTCTTATATCGTTTTATATACGTATTATTCCTTATTTACACATGTATGTGTATATACAAGATTAAACTTATATATGTTATATTATTTCTAACTTTTAATAAAAATAAAAATAAAAAGCATAAAATATATATTTACGTTAATATTTTAAATATATATATATGTTAGTATTAAAATAGTTTTTATTATCAAATATAAGTTAGTGTAAAAAAGCATCTTAATTACAAATGCAAAAATTACCTTATCGATAATATGTACTCCGTAAAATGTTAAAAAACCTTCGAAGAACCAAGAATCCGATTGCTTAAATCTAGGTAACAAATTACTGAAAAATTCTTGTAACACACTGCGTGCAACTAAACATGTTACTTCTTTTTTCCGTATCAT
>QVNW01003516.1:0-54072 GCA_014825475.1 Pseudomyrmex flavicornis
TAATTATTATAATTTAATAATTGAATATCACTTATGTTATTCGTTATATCTCTAAAATGATACTTAAACTATACCTTAACATTCAATTTGTCATATATAGATCAGATAGAAAAATTACCGTCTTTGGTGGGTGCCATTTTTACATCATTTCTAGTTACGCAATCGCGTTTTTCAAGCTCAAACTGCACTTTCATTTATTTTAAAATTAAATTTTTAATACCAAGCACACACAAATATATATTAATATGTAAATCCAAGTCCAAATTTAATAATAAAATTTATTACGAGCATTATTTTTCATAACGCTACATTTTTATAAGTAAAACAAATAAAAGTGGCAGTTATTGGAACAGTGGCAGTAATTGGGACATCTACCCTATATAACGAGCGTCTAATATCTTATTTTGATATACTTATTATTACATTTTATTGTATTATAAATATATAAATATATTTTATAATATAACTTTATTATATTAGATATACAAGCTGTGTGTTCGCGTATGCGAAATTTTTTTCAACGCTCGTCGAAGATGATTTCCTGCGGACGCATTTCCTATCACGTTTTTATATTTGCGCGAAGATATTCTCGCGAAAGTTGCTGCTTTCGAATTCGATACGTTGATTCAACTCGCATGCATTACTACGAGTCTTGCGCGGTGCGCGCGGGATTTTGATGGATGCCCGGAAGGGAGCAAATAGAGCACTCCCCCGTTGCATCGTTGCGTGTCGCTAGGAATTTCTGCCAATCTTTCTTCGTAGATCCGGCGTTGTCTTGGCGAAAGATACCCGGTGCTATTAGCATCAACCTCTCTCTCTCTCTTTCTCTGTGTGAGTTTCATAATAAACTCGCGCGCGCGCGCGCGCACGGTAGAAAATGCATTTTCCGAATACATCCGTTGCATTATGCAGACGCATTCTTGCTCTCGTACATGTATACTAGCTGCACATTGTGCTGTTTAGCTCGATCGTCTAATTTCGAATTTCACAATAGCGGCGCAAGAGAAAATGTTGAAAACGATTGCAAAGTAGATGCGCACGCACTCTCAACAAAACATGTGTTGTCACACGAAAAAAGAAAAAATCTCCATTCTTCTTTCTTCTTTTATTTAAACACACACACACACACACACACTCTCTCTCTCTCGTGGAAAATGTGACATTATGTTCTCGATGGCTTTTTAGCGCATTACTCGCTCGAACGATCAGTCGACGAGAAACGACGTCGGCTGTCAATCGACGATGAAAAACGACAGTGAGACGCGTAATGAGATGCAGAATGTAAAAGGGATCTTTGCGAGAGAGACAGACGGAGAAAGGGGGAAGACGGGAGATCGTAAAGCTCGATTTTACGAGCGCGCCTCTAAAACTCGATCAGATAATTATACCTCCGTACGAGGTAGTGGTTATTTTTCGACTGCAAAATGGTTTAAGAGCGCATCGTTTTTCATTCTCTCTCTCTCTCTCTCTCTCTCTCTCTCTCTCTCTCTCTCTCTTGCACTTGCACCGTCGTGCAAAAATTAAATTCGATTATTATTATTATTCGCTCTTTCGCGAGAATTTTTCGTATATCATCTCTCAGCGCGCGAAAAATGGCTCCGACGACGACGTTTCCGCGCGGAAACGCTCCTTATTTTGTAAGCTTTTAGTCGGACGATGTCAGACCGCTTCCCGTTTTTTTTAAAGAACGATTAAAAACTCGCGGCCGCCAATTGGCCTCGTCCCCGATTATCAATTTTGCGACGAAATTCAACAACGTTGTGAGAAACTTAAGTATTACAAGATTAAGATTTTTAAAAAGACGTTTAAATTTCAAATAAATTATAGATATTTGTCGAATAGACTTATTCGCTGTTCGATAGATCGATACAAAAGATGGAGCGAGCTATCGATAATATAAATAATTCGACGACGAGAAAGGCATTTGTTTATAAACAACCACAGGAAACTATCGCGTCTTTTCGCGTCGTGGGAGTCCGTCTCGCGGACATCAGTTGGCAATGTATTAATTTAGTTGAGAGTAAATTGAAGTTTTGTTAAAGCATGTTTTAAAATCGAGTCAACAGCTCGCACAACATATTTTATTGTTTTGCCTCGTGTCTTCGTTCGAGAGATTGCGAATAAGAAGCGCTGGCTTAATTATTACATTTCCTCACGAGTTTCCGCTTGATTTTAATTTTCCGAGCGCCAGATGGAGACGACTTGGAGAGAGAGAGAGAGAGAGCAGCAGCAGCACTTAGGCAAGACGCGGTATCGCGATTCGGAAATCGTGCCACGCTCAAATTGGATTCAGTTCCCGCAGGGGAACCGCCCGGATTCGCGGTCGGAGAACGGAAGTCTCTCCTTCAACTATACCTTCGCTTTGCATCCGGCTGGAATTTCCAATTTAGCTGTCCGAATAAGGAGGCCATATTTAGAACGGACCCGACTCTCATTAAATTGGGAAGCTCCACCCGGACGGAGCAACACCTCGCGCGTCTTGTTTGCGCGAGAAACCGTCGTCGTAGCCGCACCCGACTTGATTCTCTCGCTTGGAAAAACAACACAACAACAAAGAGCTCGGAGAGCGAAATGTGTTGCGATTAAACGTGACGTCGCAAATTCAATCAATTAAAGAAACAGCCCGCTCATTTTCGACGTGCCGAGTCTCTTAAGATATTGCGGTATCGTCGATTACGTAACTACTATTACGTCGCGAAAAAAAAACAGCTCGCAGTAATCGATATTTTATATTTTTGCGAAATTTCATTTCGTCAGAGTCGGTTCTGAACAAATTCTGGACATGTTCAATTTGTGTAGTGTCGGGGTCGGTTTTCTTCCGCGACTCTATCCTCGATAATATCGAGCTTAACCTCGACGAATGTATCGTGACGCGGCTCGTCGCGAAAAAACAAAAAAAAAACAGTATTCGCGAAGTCGTGGAAAGAAAAGTCTCTCTCGCGAGACGTCCTTTTTTTTCTGCCCTTCCATCAAAACTTCACGCTTTACGACTGCGAAACGAGTTTTTCTCGGAAGTGCAGATATTGCGGGCGTTCTTTATATGACACAATCGTGTCGCGGACAATAGCGAAGTCTCTCTCCGTTTCTTCGCTCCCGAAGCGAGTGAATGAAGAGCTACGTCTTCTTTTCTCTTTCTTCTTTCTTTCTCCCGGGACCGGGAGGTTGCGCGTTTTCGCGCCGATTCCGGTTTTACTACGACGATCGCCGCGACTCTCCGCGTATTTACGCGATTGGCATTTTCTCGAGCGGGAAATTGATGCAAGTCGATCCGAGAAAGAAAGTCTCTCGCGTAAAGTAAAACAAACATGGCAATATTTACGGACGATTGAAAAATTTTGCAAAGACGAACAAGAATAAAAATAAAATTCTCAGCATTTTTTTTTTTTTTTTTGCGATATATCGCGCGTTATTTATCGTCTCTTTGTGTGTCTTCGACATTACACGTCGCGCAAAACTGACGCGAAATATGGAAATATATACAGTGTCCAAAAAGTTCCGGGACGGTCGAATAATACCGACGATCTTCTAACATTCAACCCTCATTTCAACCCTCAAAGTATTTAATGAAAATAAACTTCATTAGTGTTTTGGAAAGCTCTTGCATCAAGCTACAAGAATGTGCGATAAAAAATAGAAAGTTTCGTTTAAAAAAATCGATGTGATCTTGATTTGATCTTGGTGACGCCATCCAAGGTCAAACTGATACGATCAGTGAATAGATCTTTTCAAACCTTACCAACTTTTGTCTGAAACACTCTTTCTGAAAACGCTTGCTTGAAGAGTTATTCGACCCGCAACTTTTTGGACACTCTGTAATATCTGCGCGCAAAAGATTTTCTGTGTTTCTCGCAATTCTCACAATTTTCGCGAGATGTGAAGAGAGCGGCTTGTGTGCTGATTGAACCGAGGACGCGCCCGTCGACGATGACGTGACGTTCATCGTCATTTTCTCGTTTATATACGGAAAACGAAGAATCGCGTCGCCGGTCCTTTATAACGCGAGCGGGCAAACCAACAAAATCGTTATTATACTCGGTTTACGAGGATTTGTTGTCGAGTTCTGGTTTCGCTGTGGAGACAACGCGACTGGAGGCCCTCCTCGGATTTGGATCAGATCCAAGCACCGCCTTTTCTTTCCGCTCCATAAAGCGAATGTCGCGCTTTGCCGCGTTTGCAAGGCCCGCGTCCTCGCGCCGCAGAAACGACGACCGGTCGTCTTTATTACCTTTCTGTGACTTCCCTTAATCGTTTTTCTCTCTCTCTCTCTCTCTCTCTCTCGCGAACGTCTTGATGTGCAGTTGAAAATTTCTCAAATAAAGTTTTTAAAAATATTTCAAAAAATAATTAATCTGGTGATGGTATCAATTGTACCGTTCGTTTTTCATCAGCTAGTCCGCCTTTCGATACTGTCTCTCTCCGGTCGGATCGAAAAAAGCGGGACCGACGACGACGCGACGGGAGGGAGAGGGGGGACGCCGCGTAAAAATGGCGACGTGGATAGACCGGCTCTCGTTAGTTAAATGTCGCCCGTACGCGAAGCCGGCAAATGCCGCCATTAATATTGAAACGAGGTCTCTTTGAAAAGGGCTGTGTGGCGCGCACGCTAGTCGCACGAGGTAGTTTGAAAAGGGTGTGAATAGACACACTTCTGAAATTGATGCGCTGAAATGTCGACGACCGACGGGTCGGCGACCGCCCGGTGATATTAACCAAGTAGTCGTCGTGATCGCTTCAGAGAACTCCATAGAGTTTAACAAAATATATGAAATATGTAACATTGTATTTTGCGCGTTTAATTACATGTGTGTAAAAAAAAATACTTGTTTTAAAAATAGAAATAATAGAAATGTCGAAATAATTTCGGCTAGGACGGTGTTTGTAAGAAGATCATTATTCTCCAAAATGTTACCTAAAAAACTACGGGGGGAAGGGGGGTGTCACTAGTCGGGTTCCGTTTCTGCGGAAATCGTAATAAAAAAAATAAAAAAAAAACAGTCTGGTGTTTCGAATATCTACTCTGGTATCAGTTGCAACGTACAGAGCGACTCATCTGACCTCCTTAGCTAAAATATCTAGCATGTCGGAAAAATTGAAGAAACTGAGATTTTATTCTTATGTGCCATCAACAGTTAGAACAAATAAATCAGACACTCTCCAGACGTCTATAAAGCTTTTACGACTTTCTAGCTCCATTTAGAAGATGGAACACGTGTGGAACTTCCAATATCTTGTCATATCTTGAAAAATGCAAAAATGCGAGATGGAACATTTTAACTATAAGGACGGCAGTCATGTGCTCGTCTTGAATTAAAATATAAGTTGCAGGTCGATGACGCCAGGTAATCTGGCAAAAAAAATTCTTACTTCTATTATACTCATCATGGAATTTAACTAATAATCGAAACGGTTGTTTCTAAACACAAATGCTTCATCCCAGGTAAAGTAGGAAAGAAGAATTAGATAAAATTAGGTAGAAAAGAAGATTTAGATAAATGAGATTTCAAATAAATAAGATTCAATTCAATAATTAATATTAAATTAACGAAAGCTAAGCAGATAAAATAGAAAAGAAGATTTAAACAAATAAAATTTCAAATAGATAAGATTCTAAATGAGCTATATAGAGAACTCCATAGAGTTTAATAAAATAGAATATAAAATATATAACATTATATTTTGTGTGTTAAATTGTATATGTATGTAAAAAAAACAAAACACTTGTTTTAAATGCCAAACGTTGATCCGCACCACTTTCTCATTTCGTAAAATTCGATTACTAAATTCAGAAATCTAATTCCCGTTAATTATCATTTTTTAGTTTACTATAAAAATATACTAATTACTATAAAAATATATTAATGTATATACAAAAAATACAAATGTTTATATTCTTTTTTTAGAGAAAATTAAAAAAAACTTAATAAACAAAATACAAAGTGTGTGATACTCTAAAAACTTATTTTTTCAAAAAAAAAAAGATAAAAACAGGCGCAACAAGTACACGCACAACACGTATTGTATTTAAATTAAATTATTAAAAATTGATTTAAATTAAAAATCTCAAGTCAAATTATTTTTCTTTCTATACTACAAAAACTTCTTTCTTTATAAAACTTGTTTTACAAAATTATATACTACAAAACATTCTTTCTCTAAAAAATCTGTTTTACAAAAAAAGTGATATCAAAAAGTAACACCAAGTAAACTTTTGTATGTTATTTTACATACTACAAAAAATTTCTTTCTCTATAAAACCTGTTTTACAAATTATATACTACAAAACATTCTTTTTTACTACAAATTCAGAAATCTATTTCCCGTTAATTATGATTGGGTCCTCTGAGTAAGGATCCCGCCTTTCTTTCTCCCCCCCTCTCTCTCACACACACACACAACGTCAGTGTCGAAGGCAAACACTAACTCGACTTATCAGTCGGCGACAAGTTCGGGGCGGATTAGTTTCAGTCCGCGAACGATTACGGTGTGACCTCAAGGAGGAGAACCATATAATTTTGTGTGTCGCACGCGGCCAAGAATACACTTTCGTGGATAATCATTTGTCTGTCGCATTACAAATTGCAATTCCAATTAATTCGCGTCCTCACGCGTTGATCAATAATTAGCACAATATATGAAGTATGCTTTTGTATATTTCGTATTTGCGACCTACCCCGGATTTAAAAAAACAAAAAACTTCTGTATCTCGCGGAGTCGGATCTTCGTCATTATCAGACTCGATCTCGCAGCATCCGGTTTTTCCGGGTAACGCAGCGAAAATACATACATAAGGAAAAATTACGTCCCGCGCAAATACCTATCTCCGGTATAATACAATGTAAAATACTTGCAGATTTTTATACATTATTAATTATTCAACTTGAGTTAATAAACTCGATAAATGCGTAATTGGCCACGAGAAAGAGAGAGAGAGAGAGAGAGAGAGAGATTATATTTGTTTCGCGCAATATTGAATTGTATTTGCAATAATTTATGAAACGCATTTTGATTACACCCTCACGTATCAAACGCAACATCTGACGCTGTTAATAATACATATTTGCTTGCATATTTATTTTATTTGTTGATAATAAATTGCTAAAATACTAAATAAATGAATAAATAAAATTTGAGCGACGTTGCAACGTTTACACCGGTGCAGCGCAGATGGAAAGAGAAAGATGATGAGCACTCATGACAGAGGGAGAGAGAGAGAGAGAGAGAGAGAGAAAGAGAGAAACCAGCATTTTCATCGTAACTGGCAAGTATGTATCTAGCCGCGTGTGTGTCATTTACCAAGTCTCACTCTTAATATTAATCATCTCGTTGGCCGACGGCTGTTGTTATCAACATTATATACGTGAATTAATGTTGTGAATAATGATACCGTGAAAGATTTTAATGAATGACATTGTACCGTAACCAAATTTCATGTCGTTGAGGCTTGAAATAGTCGTCGAGCAAAAAAAATAAAGAAAAGTGACAAAATATACTATAAAAAAAAATCCTATTATGTACAATATTGAGCACAACGTATTACGTTGAGTATAACGTAATATTATATAATAGTACACTGTAGTACAATAATTATATTCTTTAGCTTAAAAAAAAAAAAATATTAATTACATTTGTATCTTTATACAGAAAAAAGTTATTTGGTGCCAAACACGATTGTGCAAATCTGCCAACTTATTCTATACCCAAAGTTAATTGTCACATGTCTCTTATACGAAGAAATTATAAAGTAAATAATTTCTTGTTTGTCTTATTACTCTGTTTACTAAAATTATAATATCATTATACGCGTCAAGTATAATTACTTAAAAAAAATTACTAATCATTTATAAAAAAAACAAGTTTTATAAGTAATTTTTGTAAACGCTTTACATTAAGCAAGAATATATAGACGATAACAATCGATCCCGTCTCATTGCAGTCAATTTACTCCAAACGTTCATTTTTAATAAAAAATATTTTATTAATTATAAAACCACTTTGCACTAATGATTAAATAAATAAAGAAAAAAAATCTGAAACTATCACATTTTAAAATAAAATTGCGATCGGGAATTTTTAAACCGATGTCCAATTTTATAAAAGTGCTTGGAAAATTCACATGATATTTTAGTACAAGCTGTTTCGTACATGTAATTAGCACATTGCAAAGAAGAATATAAATCCCTCTATTTATTAATAATAAGCGAGATATTAGCTGTGTGAAAACTAACTCAGTGTGACAACTGATCTCGATCTCTATTCAGCGATTCTATTCAAACATTAATGTAAGAAAAAACAACTAATTAATTAACTATTTCGATTCGCACGCGTCAATGATGGTGTTTTTTTTTTTTTTTTTTTTAAACGTTCCAAGTCTTCTTTTATGGCAAATTGAACATATTTCATCGTGTAATAAGACTCTTACTTTTGAACCAAGAGCTTGCGGCTTTATGTGCTCGTTATTGCGGAGCGGTATATAAAAAAAAAGTTGCGGATTATTTAATATCGTTTCTCAACTGTACATTTTTTAATACATTTAAAAAAAGTGTTACTTTACTGCTAGGTTGAAGCAAAAAGAAACATAGTTTTCCGATCGATAAACCTAACCTCGACGACATAAAATTTCATATTTTTCAACACAAAAAAAAAAAGATTTTTGCTAGAATAGCAAGAAATTAGTATACGACCGGCAAAACAAAATTTGCCAAGTCTATTGAGATTTTTGTGTTGTTGAGAGATGAAAAAAAAAAAATCCAATAAACTCAAACAATTTTTCTCGCCGACCTCGTAATGGCAAAAATTTTTTTTCGCAATAACGTCGAGAAGATATTTCTGAGAAATCGTGACAATACGGTTCATTATTCTTGACAATTGTAGAGACAAGGGCGCAATTTATCCGTATAATATGACAATTTATTAAAGTTTTTATAAACGCGATTCTCTTTTCTTTGTATGCACGTGGAACTTTCTTTCTTCTTCTTCTTCTTCTTCTTCTTCGAAGAAAAGTCCGGTTTCGAGAAAAGTTCGGATTAATTAAGGGAGCACCGAAGCGGATTAATAGCAGCAGATTGCCACAGAGTGGTGTCAGCGTAAACGGAGTAATTTTATCCGAACGAGAAAGTAAGACGAAAAAGAAGAAAACTTGCTAATGATATTGTCGAGCGATTGCAAATGTTGGCCTAAACGCGATAGTAACGTGTGCGGTGTAACTTTTACGCAGTTGTTTAAAAGATTCATTTTCTAAATTAATTTTAACACGACAAACAACGGCGATATTATGATGAATCTTACGTAATATATTTCTCAACCGGAGTTTGCAACAAATATTAGACGACTATTCCGTCTATTCAATCACCGAAAATGTTCAAAAAATTCATTACGTACAAAATTCATTACGTTCTGGCCTGTGGTTACGATCAGGCCCCAATAACAGACGCACTAACACACTCAAGTAAACGTGTATTCTATCCCGACACATTGGAAAAAAAAAAAAAAGAAGTCAGATGCGCAGGTCAAGCGAGACTCAACGCAGACAGGTAAACGGGCTTTCCCGATATTACGTTGTCTGACATATTCTCACTCGTCGGTCTCTTTTAGAGATCTAAGACGCGAGTCTCAAAGTCTTAACTTAAAGACGGGGAACCTGGCGATCTCTAATGAAATATTGAGGAAACGACGAACGCTCTTTGTTTGTTAGAAGAGGTCCAAAAGAGTTAAATTAATTGAAACCGATTTTTCTTGTAAGAGATGTGAACGCAGTTATTTATTATAAGAAGCTTTGATGGCGATTATTTAAATTTATTTTTTTTTCCGCAATATAATTTCTAAATTAATTAGGAGGGAAGAATGAATATTTTCTCATATACGTGATGATGCAAATCCAGCATCTTATATGGATTTAAGAATTGAAAAAATTCGAAATAATGTGTAAGAATTTACACTTCTTAAAATATAAATATATTTTAAGAAATATATTTAGAAAATATATATTTATTCGCAAAACATCCGAGCGAAATCAACAAATGTGGTTACGAAGTTTCGACAACATTTCGTCGTTCTGGTATCTAAGTGGTTTTTTTTACAACGGAAGATTTAATGCGTTGTTTGCATATGTCGGAGATCACGATCATTGAATCGGTTAGGCTCAGAGATTCGGAATTAATAGAAATGTTGAAATAATCTCGGCTAAGACGGTGTTTGTAAGAAAATCATAATCTCCGCGGAAGATCGTAAAAAAATAAAAAGAAAAAACGGTCTAGTGTTTCGAATATCTACTCTGGTGTCAGTTGCGGCGCGACTCACACTTGCTCAACGTGAAGTAAAATATGGGTTGCAGATTGATGACTACTATAGTTAATCTGGCAAAATATTCTTACTTCTATTACTCATCGTGGAATTCAACTAATAATTGTTACGACATGTAACAAACAAATGCTTTATCTCAGGTAAGATAAAAAAAAAAAAAAAAAAGATTTAGATAAATGAGATTTCAATTAAATATATAAGATTCAATTCAACAATTAATATTAAATTAACGAAAGCTTACAATAAAAGAAGTGTAAGGAGTTTTCTCAAATACTTTACAGCAACGACTGTACACGTGTACTTGCGGTTCACGTGTTTTTTGCGTGAGCAAGCTGCCGGTAAACATCGTTCGTTGACAATCGGGCTTGCCGAATTTTGCCGATTCGCGGAAAGCAGGTGCCCTATGGCAAATAGCGAGCATCCAAGAGAATAGTTTCTTTGGCCAACCGCGCTCACTAAAAAAACTTTGTGAAGAACAACGGTGAATAAAGTTCCTTAATTGTGGTGTTAAATTCAGCCGTTTTACAATCCTACAGCCTACAGTGCTCCTCAACATAAGCTCGAATCCTTACAGAAGGATGAGATATAATTAAATGTTAAATAGAACACGACCCAATCAATATTGGTTGCGAAAATTGGCCATTCTGATTGTAGCCCGTATCTGATTCGTGATTTATATATAAATTTCTAAAACACTTACAATTTGGGAGCGAGTAGTGACCTTTAAGTTGATCGATTGACTTCCACTAGCACGAATGGAGGCAATGAGTTGCGGCAATTTCTCAAGAGACGTTAATTTCTGCCAGATTTGCTCGTCCGCGATCGCGGTTCTACTTCGCTTTTCGATCTACCTGCCCCGTCGAGGACGAGCCGTTGGACTTGGGAGCTTTTCGAAATGAGAAGATCGTGAGAATTCTGAGTTAAATTCCGACTGATTGAAATGATGTTGAGTCGAACAGCAACGACCGACCGAGTGTGAAGATTGCGCAGTAACAATGACTGAAAGACGACGTGAAACTGTCGGAAAGAAAAACTGTTAAAAGAACGGCGAGAGACTCCGAATCCAGCGTTTTTATCAAATGAATTAGGGGCGTCGATCTTTTGATTCCTCTCATCCGATTCGGTCTTCGATCCCCCTCTACTTCATCCTCTGTCGAATTATCGATCTCTCATTCGTTGTTCCTTAGAGACGAAAACCTCCCACTCACAGAGACGATTCCCGAATCGGTGGAATCGTCGCTTGTTTTTCGAATTTCGAATATCTGTCACGTGTCTTATTTTGAGTTTAGGTCTGCGTTCCTAACCTCTTAAGTTTACGATCACCCTTCTGGAATTACGAGACGCGTTGCGACTCCTTCCAATTCCGTGCACATGGCTCGCACATAAGAGACCATCTTGTTCACATTTATCCTTTTTTCCACAATCGATAAAACTTGTTTGTTTAATTTAATGCTTTCGGCTTTTTGTTTACAACGCGTGATTCGGTTCGGGTCTGTTTACTTTAATTCGCTAAACTCTCTATTTTCCGTTCGGGAATTTGTTACTCGAACTATTTCTCGGAATTCTAAGATCTATTCGCGGAGTCTCAAGACGTAACGGTGAAAATGAAAGAAAATTTAGAAAATAGTAGCTGACAAATTGTTGTCACTTTAGTTGCCACGTAGTTTTGATCACCGTGTTCCAGTATCGAATTTATATTTATTTTTATATCTAATAAAATTAAATTAAAACAAAACACGTTTCTCGTTACACAACGTGTGTGTGTGTGTGTATTATTTATTGCACACACTAGTAGTTTCAAATCACAAAGAAACCAAGTTTAAACTTATATCAAACTTTGAAAACAATTCGGCGTGTGCGCGCATTCGAAATTCGAACAAAGTCTACGACCGTTGACGTCAAAACTAACAGTCGTCGAATATATATTGCAAAATAGGCAATCCTTACAAGTTCGTCGTCTTGTCGTACATAAAAACATGTTTGTCGGATATATATATATATGTGGCGCGTAAACCAATCAGATGTGAAAGGATTTTACATCGCTACGTGCGAGCTTACGTGAGAACTTCGCGGATTCAGAACCGTTTAAGCTGTCACAAGATATCAGAACACAAATCACCGAGAAATATTTTGGAGCTCTACTGCGATAGTAGTTTGCGCCGTACGCGTTTAAAACACGCCAATCGTGAGATTTGCCCTTTATCTTTATAAGTTTGCTTCAACATTAGTTTATAATTGTTATCAGTTAAAATGTTCATAATATATTATTTATAATTGTTATCAGTTAAAATGTTCATAATATATTGCGAAAGTGCTCAGTGCGTGTCACTATCGCCTCACAACATACTATTCGTCGCATCTCGAATTTCAATTCTTTCTTCTTCATTTTTTGCCACAGTTTTCTTTTCTCAATCGCATTTATATCAGTTGGGAAAGTTAGGTTGAAGCGAGCAAACGTGACTGCGAACAATGCGTTTTCACAATTGCTTCACGAGCAATTAGCGTCTGGTTTGGAGAAAGGCTAGGGTACGGATTTCCGGACTCTCGTCGTCATTTTTCGTCGGACTGCGAACGAGAGAGAAACGTCATCCCGTATCGCCTACCCTTTACGACCGTCCGCGCGGGGTTACATTAATTGCTACGGAATCGTTGCTGTCGTAAACACGAGCCGATAAATCGTCACTGAAGCGTTAATCGATAACGTTGATGGCGCGTTAACACGATAAGAGAGAGAGAGAGAGAGCAAGATAATACAAGCAAAATGGAACAACGTTAAACGCTTCCTACGGTTGATCGGAATTTATATATTTGAAAATTGTTTCCGCTGTGTGCAAGTATATACGTGCGCGTATATCTAGTTCGTTGCGAACAAATATTTTCTTGTTTTGATTTAATTGCGCGTATACAATTGTGCGCGCGCTATAATTTGACGCGCGCTCATAAATTTTCGGCTAGAGCTATTTGTTTTTGCTACGTCGCAGAAATAAATTTCGCGGTGCTTGTCGCGCTTACCTTATCGAGACGAGTATCATGGCGAATATTAGATACTTCCCGAGCAGCGGCACAACTAGCGACGTAGGCGGGATGATCTCGACGACCAGCAGGAAGAACACGTGGAGACTGATGAGGATCGAAATGGAGAGCGTTACCTGAAATTGCGAAAAATTATTTTGTGTGAATGGAATTTGATCATTTTCTCCGGTATATTTTTACTTGTTTTTCAGAACAACAAAATTTGCCTCAAAAATTGCGTAACGTTTGATCCAATTCGAGATTTCTTTGCTTTTGAAATACACGTGTCTGATTTTTGAAAGTATTTGGTTTTTAAAGTACGCATCTAGTTTTTCAAGTTTTTGAAATATTTAAAAAAGGTTTTAAAATATCAAATTGAATTGTGATTTAAATTATTACGTGTTTCAATTTACACAATTACGCAAATAAAATAAAAATATACGTTCGCGCAACACAATGGCTCACTAAAAAAACTGAATTTTTTTAAATACAAATATTCTTATAGTTTTGAATTATATGAGCCAAAATTTGTTGTTAATAAATTTATTTTCGATAATACGTATTATAAAATATGTTAAATGTTATTAAAATTATAAATTTATATACGCGCAAATACACGTACTGATAAGAGACTCATTTCTCAGTTTACTGCGCACAACGGACGGACAATATTATCTTTCCGTCATGTTGCTCTGAACAAAAAAAAAAGTAAAAGATAAAGAGGACGAGCTCGTCCAAAAACAAGACGCGTGTTAGTTCTTCCTCAAGATGCGTCCCTTGACGGGCGACAAATTTGAGCCTATCGAAAGTAGACAGGACTATAAGAGTTCACTCGGATAGTCGGGCGGAAAATTCGTATTTATGATCCGTATAAAGAATGTACGAGGCAACACAAGAGGCTGGAAGAACAAACGAGCCGGAGGTGAAAGTTGCTTTCTGTCGGAATTTATACGCGTCCGTGATCCATTTGTTCTAATAAAAGTTGTAAAGGACAAACAGGTACTTGCCACGCACAGTCATGAGAAAAACAATCAAAGCGCATGAGCGCATTAAAAATAGAGAGAAAAAAATTAACATATATCGACGTACAACAACTCGCATAAAACTCTTCGTAGTCAGACACGTGAGTCTCCCAGACCCACTCGGAAATTGCGCATCGGCGTTTCTAAAAAAAATTAGTTTTTTTTTTTTGAACGCTTATCCAATTTTTCCCATTTTTTTTTATCGACGCAGAAGTATTCAAACTTCCGATTAAGAAACAAAAAATTAAAAAATTATTGATTTTTTGATCTTAAAATCGCGTGGGTCTCACAGAGACTCGGTCCGAGTCTCCCAACTCGTCGTCATTTTTGAGATCCGACCACGAAGAGTTAAATATGTTTTTCAAAATATCGTTTAAATTTATTGTTTTTTTAAATCGTTCAATCATGATGATGTAATCGGAGTTCGAAGAGAAAAGGGATTTGCAGCCGAGTTTTAACCGTGGAGTTAATTTAAAATGTTTTAATCGCTCGCAAGAAAAAAGCGGCTGTTCGTGCCGCGAGCTTGCATCGAACAAATATCAGATAGCAAGATTAAACCTGACGTAACTAAAAATTACAAAGAGCATTAAAAATTGTTCGTGCGCGGACTCATCCGTGCGCGGAAGTTTTTAAGCCGATTAACGATTCTTCTCTTGCGTGGAACGGCTTTCGTCCGGAGGGAGGTTTCATTACACTCTTTTATGTCGGATATTACAACTACAACTTGTGTAAAAGTTTAAAAAGTGGAATCGCGCGGTTTCTCTTTTTATTTATTTTATTTATTTTTCTTTTTATTTTGTGTCGATGACAAAACGAGATCGAACGAAATTCGAAAGACGAATAAAAGGATTTTCCGATTAAATGACGTTTTCCCATCAAAAAAACATGTCGTTTGATCAATCAATTCTTCTCGGTCGGTAATTTCTATCAGGTGTGCGCGCGACGAATTGGAATAAAAAAAAAAAAAAAACCAAAAACAGGGCCAATTTCTTTTCAGCACGCATTTTCTGTCGATTACATCGGAGAGTTCCGAGTCGAGGCTAATAAAAACCCGGTTTTTACATTTTCCGAACGACCACGAATGTGTACAGCACGCGATCATCGACAGCGGGTGGTGGTTCTCTTATCGGTGAGTCCGGTGGCTCTTATTGCGAATTGAACGCAACGAGCGAACGCGCTTCATTTTTACTGCGGTTTCGTCGCTGCAACGGTGTTTCAGCGGCGATTAATTTAAAGGATCGACCACTGGAGCGCGATAGCGCGTCTATCGGGTCTACCGGTCGTGCCGTGTGTCGTCGGCTCTTGCGGCTTTCATCGATGCATTCGGATCGATAACGCACTCGCTTGCTTTCCATACGACCGCGCCTTTAATTATTGTCGCCCACCTCCCTTCCCCCCCCACCTCATCCCACTCCCGGGCTGGCAATCGCACTCGGCTATCTTGCTGTCGCTTCTACCAAATGTTTGAGCAAACGAATTTTCCGAATCAATTTTGTATATGATCCAATAATTATTGCATCGCCAGAATCCGGACAACTACCGTTGTCTTTCGGACAATTTTCCATTTTTCATTTTCCACAAATTATCCTGCAACTTCAGAGAGACAGACGCGAATTGCGGCGAGCAAAATTCACGCTGCGCGGAATAAAATTACAAACGTCACACATCTTCGTTGTCGATTTCGCGACAATACCTCGTCGCAAAGTCACGTGACGCGGTCCGATAAAGTGGCAATTTAGATATTCTATGAGCTATTGTTATATAGTTTATAACCGTGTATAATCAGCAACGATGTGAACCGCATCACCGCTTTGTGGCTTGTGTCCTGTCACGGCACACTGTGTCTGTTCGGGCTATAGTTTATCCGGAGTTAAGAGCCCATATATACATACATGTATACGTTGACGTATATACGGTTAACGTGATACGCTGCTCGATCAGCTCTCTCTCTCTCTCTCTCTCTCTCTCTCTCTCTCTCTCTCTGGGAGTGCACGCGCAGGTGATACCGGAAGTGGAACTCCGCGCGGCTAATTATATCGCGGACACGCGTCTCAGAAAATGATATGGCGATATGGCGCATTGCTAAATTCAAATTTTCGACAAGTTCGAAATGAAATGAAAAATTTTATCTCCGAACACTTTTGTTTTGAATCCCGCAAATTCCGAACGTTAATGTCCGAGCGATTCTTGAAAGTTAGAAAATATCTTATTAATATTATTTAGTGAGGGAATTTCTAAAAACACTACGTCGAAACTAAAGTCATTTCCTTAATATAGGAATTGAACAAAGCCCCATGAATTTTTACAGAGGTTTTGCATCGTTTTAATTAATAAAAAAATCGCGTCAGACACAAATGTTTAGAATTTACAGAATACGAGTCTATGTACGTAAGTTCGTGTATGTAGAAAATTTGTTTTGTTTAAACAATTTCAGACGTTTCGATCCATTTAGAAAATCTTCATCAGAAAGTGAACTGGTGAGACAAAAATATGAAAATACTTTTTAAAGAAGAGAAAATTATCAACGCAATCAAAGACCACGATAAAAAGATTATTATAAACAATTACCAAAGATTACGAAGTTAAATTCAAACGCGGTTGTCAACAATACATAAAGTGGCATTCGGCAGTTATCCGAGTTGGAACATTGTTAACAAATTAGTCAAAAAAATTTTTGAAGCTTTCGTCATTTACTTTTGTTTTTTTTTTTTTTTTTTTTTTTTTTTTTTTTTAGCAGCTGTTCCATAAATTACGACGAATTAAAAATAATTCCGTTCCATTTTACATTCGCGCGATCGCGGTACGAGTGATAAATATGTAATAAAATTTTCGCATAATTCACGCGATAATTTATATATATATATATATCTATGTTTAATGCAATTATTTTAACGCGTCTCGATGCGTTTTCCAATTCACTTCATTAAGCACGGATATTAGTTAAAGCGATCGGTAATTAAGAGAGAGAGAGAGTATGGTAATTATATAGCAGTTCGCGATTCTCTCGGAGGCGAGAGAGCGCGCAGTTACTTGGAAATTGACGAACTCCCGGCGGCGAGAAATGCAAGTTTAACTCTTCGATTCCCGACAGCGACGCCGCATTCCCGGTGAAGCGTTCGAAACGTGTAGTTTCTGCACAACGTTTGGCTTGTCGTTTTCTCGCGAACGCGTATATTGTCTCGCGAGAGAACACACAAAAATATTATCGTTTTCAACCCAAGTTGTCCAAGAAATTCTCTTGATGTGCCGGGAGATTGTTTGCGCAATTGTCGCGCGATGAAACATCGCAATTGACTTGTCCACTGTGCAAACCGTCAAATGTGTGTTGGAGAAAGAGATGTGTGTGTGTGTGTGTGTGTGTGTGTGTGTGTAAAGCAAATATGATTATATTGTTCGCGATATCGCTTCGCACTGTGTGTCGGTCTCTCTCTCTCTCTCTCTCTCTCTCTCTCTCTCTCTCTCTCTCTGTGTGTGTGTGTGTGCGACGTAATAACATTCCGAGGTGCCCTATATTCTCGACCGGAACCTCCTCGCATCAGTCAAATGATAATAACATCTTCATGCGGTACCCCAGATTGCACGTATCGATCCATCGGATGGGGGAGAGAAATCGGAGACTTCTCGACGATCGATCTATCTTTCGCCGCAATTCCTATCGCGTGCTTTAACTGTGCGCTTTAACGTTTCCTCGTTTCGTTTTTCAAATAATTTTGCGCGGAGAGATCGCTTCTGTTCGCGAGGGAACGTGTAAATTTTTTGTTTTCCATTTACAGAATTATGTTATGACAAAAAAAAAAAAATAATAACAATAATAATAACGAGAGATTTCTCGCAAAGATTGTCTCTGTCGCGAGACGTCGACGAATGTAAATCTGAACGATGAAAAAAAAAAAAAAAAAAACACCGAAAAATGGAATTAAACGATGACGAAAAGTATAAACCAAGAGATTAAACGATGTGCATAGTCACATGTGAGGAAGCGCGCGTGCATTATATAAAAAGCGAGGCGGGGAATGCAATGTTACTAGTATGCAATTTCGATAGAGACGCAGTTGCTGCGGGTCAATCACCGAACCGCGATATTGCTTATCGATTCTCTCTGCTTGATTGACGCGCCCAGAAGCTGCAGTAGACTCGCGCTCGTCGCGCTTTATTTTTGTTTTAAATTCTGCAACCGAGTTTATTTTTCTTCTTCTTCTTCTTCTTCTTCTCTCTCTCTCTCTCTCTCTCTCTCTCGCGAATGTTTCATTTAAAACTCGTATTTATTTTCAATATGCAGAATGTGTTTAGACATGTTCGTACTTTATTATTATGTTTCGCTAACGCGCAAATCTTGTGACGCTTATAGCCGAGTACCTACACACGTCACGGGCGTATATTCGCCGGACGTGTTTCGATGTTACGTGACAAGACGAACAAATTAATGTATTATTACGGACGACACATGTGTGACGCTCGCCTAACCCACGCAAGAAGATGCTCGAACCGTCGTCGTAGTAAGCCGCTGCGGCTTACAACAACGTCGAGCTTAGACCGTGGTATTTTCGAAACGCGTGTACGTATAATAAGGGTTGCCTTCAATATTTTAAGAGGTCTCCACAGGGATGACTTGCCGTGCACACGATTCATTAGAAGGAACATGTTTTACAGATGTTGCCATAATTTCTCTAGTAAAACAAACATCGTGCGAGATAAATAATTTCTGTTACCAGTTTTTACTTTGTTAAATTGAACGAACAATTTTTTTTATTTATATTTCAACCCTATTTTTAAATCTTCTCTCACACAACTTGGCTGAATTCTTTTAACGACGAATTTTATTTCGATAGCCGCAACTACGACGTAACGCGTCAACCGCGCGGACTAGTCTGAAATGTCGTTTTCGAGGAACGTGACTTCTGACACAGTTTCCGCGCAGAGGTTTCTTACATTTTTCCGTCATGAACCGCGACGGAAGAGATCCGCCGTATTTCAGAAAGCGAATAACGATAGCAGCCCTCGACTCGACAGCCATCCAAAACCGGAGAGACGCTTCCGCGAAAAGTCATTCGCAAATTCCTCGTGCCACTTTCTCGTTGGACGCCCGCATTCATGCCACGTTTTCCGTGCGCGGCGGGGCATCCCGTCGGGAGGATGTTGTTTAAAATTGCACGCTCGCGATAGTTTAGGGAAGCGAGAATACACGTATATGTACGCAACACGAATTAAATTCGCGATATCTTATCTCTTCTGCGATGTGGCGAATGCGAGAGTGCGGTTCAACTCGGTTGGTGTGAAATGTGCAATAAACATCCAAATGTTTATTGCGGTCGATGTGTTTAATCCTGTAAACGTTTGTTTTTGTTTTTTTTCCAAGTACGTATCCCTCGACATTTATGTACAACGCGATATTTTTATTGGTTAAAACGTTTCAAAAACTCTACAAATGTAAAACTTCACGGGCACAGAAAAAACAGTTTTGTTAAGATTGCCAAAAATTTCGATAATCTTAACCAAAATTTGATTTCCAAAACACTTTATTTGGTTTGATTTGCCAAAGTTTGGTTATCTCAGCAAAACTCTTGTTTCAGTGGAGTTATATTCAATTTCCATATTAACTCTTTGACAACGGGGGGTTGAAAGAGTAAATTACGGGAAAGCTAATGTCTTAAGGATATATTTTGAGTCACTGAATTCTTTAGAATTTCAAAATGCTGTAATCCAAGATGGCGGATTCAATGACCGGCATTTAATTAAATGATCAAAAATGCAAATGTCATTCGCTGAAACTCATATTACAGGGGTTTTTGACGATGCTCTCTTCGTAGAAATGGTCCAAAGACGCAAATGTTTCATTTTTCTTCGAAGAGCGAAACTGGAAATTCTCGAGTCATATCTCTTGATTCACCAACGCATCATCAGTCAAGCTTCTACAAAATTCGAAAAGAGCATCCATCAAAAACTCTGTAATATGAGTTTCATAAATATTGAATGACATTTCCATCTTTGGACCGTTTCTACGACGGCCACATTGGATCCGCCATCTTGAATTTTGAATTTTTGACTTCAGAATCGAAGAGAGCATTACCAAAAATTCTTGTATGCCAAGTTTCGTAAAAATAGGGCCAATAGTTTTAGAAAAATGAGCGGAGAGCAAGTGCTTCTCGTCGTCAAAAAGTCAAGAAAATGAAATGAATTATTTTTTTAGTTTTTAGAAATTTTTCCACAAAATAGTTAACAAGATTGTCTCATTTTCAAGAATCGCTCGGACGTCCGGAATTTACAGGATTGGAATTAATATAATTTTATGATTTTTGTTTTATTATCTTCTTTAATTGTTTAAAAATTATTCGTGAAAAACAAATTGATTTATTTTTTTCTCGAGAAGCATATTGAAGAGATTAACGGACGACAGCGCATGAGCGCGTTGCATCAACGTGCACAAACGTTTCCTATTAGCCTTCTTCCGCGTTTTTCCGCTCGCTTTCAGAAGACGCCCGCAATCGACTGCTTCTCGTTTTTTTCATAATGACGAATGCTAATTGCACACGCGGTCGATAGTTCTTCAACTGCGCGCAAGCACGACTAATAGCCGCGCGACGGGCTGTTTCCGAGAGAGAAAGAGAGAGAACGAGAGAGAGGAGGAAAATGGCTCGAGTGTGCGAGAGCTCGTATAATCGACCCGGCGAGGAAGAAAGAGAGAGAGAGAGAGAGAGAAAAACAAAGAAGCCGAACGGACGAGGAGGAAAAACATTTTACATTGTCAGTTTCACCGGTAACGAGTAAGTAACCTTTGTGGCCGAGTCAACGACGACGTGACGGGGAGAAAAAAGCACGTGGCAAACACACAACGGAGCTTTTACGCCGCTCCCACGTACGTCGATAACTACGCGCGAAGACGGGGCGGCGCCTCGGGTAAAGACGTCAGCTTGCGAGCTGTCGTTCCGGGCAGGATAAAACTCCGATCTCAAAAAAAATGTCATCCATCAAAAACGAAAACTTGCGCGAGAGATGTTGAATAAATTCGGAAACGGCGATGTCTACGAAGTCAATCGACATTTGAAAATTGATTTTCGACAACTAAAACATTTCTCTTGAAAGGATGAACGGAAAAAGATGTTTGCAATTAGCAAAAAATCCGTGTGTAATAATTTATTTTCTTGCGGTCTTCTCGTCGCGCAAATTGCGCATTGACGCGGAAAAGGGATTTTTCTTAGGCGAGGAGGAAATCGCGATGGCGGAAAGTCGACCGAGAGAGAGAGAGAGAGAAGGAAATGCTAGAGCGGAAATGAAAAATCACCCGGCGCTGTCGAGCCAAAAGTAACTACCTACTAGCATTTGCCTACAGATAAGAGAAAATAACGAGGCCGACAGACACGCGGAAGAGAACTAATTCGCCGCATATTTCACGCACGTCCGCCCCGTGGTCGCTTCCAAGAATAAAGAAATTAATCGTGGCTCTCTCTCTCTCTCTTTCTCTCTCACACACACACATTCTCTTTTATTCTTTTTCTCTCGGGTGCATTTATCTGGGAGAACGCTGGTGCATTTCTCGAAATAATGCCGGAAACCACGAAATACCGCGACCAATTCGCGAAATCTTTACGTGAAATTTTTACGATTTAACTCTCGACGAAAAACATCACACGAGCGACTCTTCTTCTTGTGCGGAAAATTTACTTTCAATATACATATAAAAGACAGTTTGCAATAATTTTTCATTAAGAGTTTTTTTTTTTTTTAACAAACAAGAAAGGGAACTTGGAGATTAAAAAAATATATCTTTCGCGCTGCGAGAGACGTAAGTAGATTTAGGTGGGAATTATAGCGAGTTTGCGAGTAAAATTGTGAGAATGAAAATAATATACAAATATTTGCAGTCGAGCAATATATATATATATATACGCGCGCTTTTACCTTTTCGCCGCTGTCGCTGGGCAGGTAAAACGTGAGAACGGTGAGAAACGAGATCCCCATGCAGGGAATGATGATGTTCACCGTGTAGAAGAGGGTCTTCCTCCTCATCGTGATGTTGAACGTGATGTCCAAATACGGCTCGTCGCAGCAGGTATAAAATTTCTCGTTCCTGTAAACAAAAGGAACGTCGAACGTAACTCAAAGTTTAATTATATCGTCGAATTGACGAGGCAAAAATCTCGAGGTGGATTTTTACGGCTATGAAATAAAAAAAAAGGAAAAAAGAAAAAAATTGCCGATAAAAAATTTTTTCTATTCGGGAGGGGGAACGGCGAAGTGTTTGTTACCCAACAATAAGTAAGGTTTTTAAGTGAGTGGGGTCGGTCACGGGCGAGAGTTATGAGGAAAGTTTCGCGAGGTCGTATAACTCTCGGAAGATCCCTCTAAAGTCGGTAATTCCTCTCCTCTCTCTTTTTTTTTTTTTTTGCTTCTCACGCCGATGGCTTTTCAGAGCTGAGAGAGAGATTGGCGCGACGTCTTGCCTCGTGAATAAATTTGAGTTATTTTTTTAATCCCCATGATTTCTAATATTCTCTCGTTGACTTCAAGTTGAAACTCTCCCTTGTTGTCTGTAACCCGCGATCGCACGCAAAAAAAAAATGCGACAATCAAAGGTAACGCGGCCACTTTTGCAGCTAGCGATCCGAAGTTTTTTTCCGACAACAAGATTCCGACAAACGGAGGAACGTTCGCATTGATTAAGCAATTGATAGTAGATTTCGACGGTCTCGATATTCAGATCACCCCGCGGAGGGTGTGATATTGAAGATACCAATATTGATGCCGAAAAGGTTGAAAGGCGTAAAGATATCAATATTTCGAAATATCACAACGAACATCTCCAGTGGCAAAAGCGCCTGTGAAAACATCCACTCGCTCCGCCACCACCGCACCCGCACGGGGGAAGCTTCCCCGATAGCTGAAAGCTCGGGTTCTCCGCGTCGCGGCACGCGGAATATCGAGAATCGAATCATGCCCGCAAGCATCAGCGACGCGCTTACGCCGGGGGGTAGCATACTGAATACGAAAGAGAACATTTCGTAAGAAGGCGCGAGAGGGAAGAGGGAGGGGAGGGAACGCTCTTCTCCACACGCGAGATTTCTTTGCCCGCGCTTCGAGAATCTTTTGCGGATCAGATAGATCCGGAGAGATTTTTGCAAAATTCCAAACAAAATAAAATTAACTTCGCTCCAAACGTCTCTCGATGCGGCAAAAAAAAAAAAAAAAAAAAAAAAAACCGACGTTTCGCAGTATATTAACACTAGGCTACTCTTGAAACTCCGATAAAGTAAACCGAGATGTCCGCGAAACGTCGGTCACAAAAATGACCATCTTCGGAAATGCGAAGAGAGCGTTTGGCGAAAAGAAAGACGCACAGTTCTTTCTTCGAACAACAAAGTTCTAAAAAAAAAAAAAAATAATAATAATAAAGTTGTCTCGTAAAACCCCAAAGCGCAAGTTCTTACCGAACTGCAGGCACGCCAAGAATATCCCATTCCACCGACATGTAGAATTCGGACAGATCGACTCCGACCTCGACCACGTTGCTGCCGGATTTTTCGTCCATGTGTCTCAGGTCGACCTGCGTGAACAGAAAAATGCGAACTTGCATTAAGCTCGCGTATGGCGAAAAGAGCTCGCAGTCGAATTTTTGTATAAACGTTCGAACGCCATGCCCACGTAATTCATCTCTGAGTTGCGAGCGCGCGGAGAGAGAAGAGTCGGCGCGCGATGATGATGTTCTGTGATGTTTTTTTTTATGTGACAGAAAAAGTCAGAAAAATATTTTGCAACGATCTTAATACATTCGCTTCTTCAACTTCCTCCGCGCGCTCGCGATTAACTGCTTGTAATCACGAACAATAATATGTAATATATATATATATATAATTCTGAAATAAAACTTTCAGTGCATGTCTTGAGATGCACTTGGTGTTTCGCAGAAGCGCAGAGGGAGCACAAGAGATATCTAAAAAAAACTGTCAAGGAATGTAAAAAACGGAGCGTCGACTGTGGTGGTCCGCAACAACAGGACACTCTAGAGCAGCAACTAGAACACAGCGGAATATATATCGCCTTTATATATATATATAAATATATATGTATCGATATATATATATATATATATCTATGTGTGCACCACGTTGCAGATTAAAACAAGAACACGCAGTCAAAGAAAGAAATAAAAAAAAAACAAAAAACTATAGCGTAATACACTCTTTCTCGATTTCGAGTTATCCCCGCCCGCTTGCAGGCTAAAAAAACAGCAGCTATTTTTGCGCCTATGAACGCATTAACGAGGTGTTCCCGGGTTTTTTTCTCCCGAAAACGCAACGACGCTTTCCGTCGGCGTAAAAACGTTTCTGGTGGAATTGTTTCTCAATGCGGCGATACCTGTAGAACCGTATTTCGCACGTACTTAACACACAGGGGCTACTCTCGGAAGTAGGTCGATGAAATTCCTATTCTGACCCAGAAGAGAGAGATTGTGTGCTCTCTCTCTTTCTCTTTCTCTCTCTCTCTCTCTCGTCTACCTTTGACACGATTCTCTTCCCAAAATTAAGCAACAGTTCATATACTCACGCCTTTCGTATTATCGTTTTTGTGTAGTGTGTAATTCGCGACTCTCTCTGTATGCGTGTGTGTGTGTGTCTGAATTATATGCGAAACTTGTTTTGCACAAAATTCTCACACACTTCTGGATTGGAAGTGTGACGAGACGTGTGCTATTTGTCGCATATTTCACGGAAAATTTTCAACAATTGGGCTTTTTGGGCTCCGCAAAACCAGCCGTCGCAGCAAGTTCCGCGGCTGAACTTGCGGAAATGTATGTGTGTGTGCGCGCGCGCGCTAATGTGTCCGATGCAGAAGTAGTTTGCCCGGTCCGGAATAATTTCTCTCTCGGTACGCTTGTAGTTCCCATATTGTCTTCTGCGCGAAGCCATCCGAGCGACATGCAGCAAGATTAAAGCCGCCCGGCGGCGGCTTTAATGTTACGTAAGTGTCCGACCATTGGCCCGAACGATGGCTCGATGCTGCAGGTGGTATTACCACCGTGAAATACGCGTCGGACAGACGCGTCTCCGGTGATTCGAGTAATGGGGGTGTGCCACTTGCGGGCGGATACTTTGTCACTTCGCGCGCTGCGCGGGACGAGATTAAAGCCGGAAAATAATTTCGACGAGGCGGAGACGACGAGCGCGGTCGAGAATGCGCGAAAATGATTTTTCTCAGAAAATTGTTTCGCCGCGAAATCATAATCTCACTCGCCGATGATAAATCGCGTTTTTGCGAGCGCGTAATGTTGTTGGAACAAAAATTTTTTCAAGGCGCCATTTATCTCGAAAAATAAAATTTCGCAAGTCCGAAAAAAATGTAATAAAAACCAAGAGCAAAACCTATAAATTCATCCTCCTCCTTCCCCCCGTCCTTTCATCGATTTATGAAATTGCGCGAGCTACAAAAGCTCGGAGTAATGTAATTTACCACGACCCACTTCCCCAACTTGAATCTAATAATTGTCTCCCCGCGTCCGCGAGAAGAAGAAGTTCTCGGATTCCGAGATTAAATTCTATAGTCGTGGAATTAGCGGGAACAACAGCACAAAATATATTGCAGGTCGCCAAAGTAAGTTTCCGCGCGGGAGGTTGTCAGTTTCGGTTTCAACGTCGCGCGTAGTTCGCGAAACAAAAAAAAAAAAAAAAAAAAAAAAAAAATTACTCGAAGATGTAATTTTGTTTCGCTGAACAGAGAAACCGAATTTCGGAAGGCGAGAGGAAGAGATCTCTTAACTCAATTGAGCAAAGAATTACCGCAGAGAATTCTTAAAATCGCGTTGTAAAACGCGAGCGTTATGGGGAATAATGTTTCAATTACAGTTTGACGCGCGCGAAATCAAAGCGCGCGCACCGCGCGGATAGAATTAATTAAAGGCGGCGTGTTCCGGATATAAGGATACCGCACCATCCGATCTCTCTCCGGCAAACTTCGCTAAAGATCCTTTGAGGTGTAGACAAGGCCACCACATTAATCTCGTGAGAACTTTGGGCGAGGACGGAATATAAAGATATATATATATATATATATATCTTTATATATATATACACGTTGTCAGAGTCGAGGCACGTCGAGGTGCGATCTCGTTTTTTTTCTCTAAAAATAATATTATCTTCCACGTCTCGTAATTGTTACGCGCGATTCAACTGTTTCGCACTCATCTCGCCAATTTGCTTCTGTGTTTCGCGAAGAAAATTAATGACAGAGCTGCCGTTTTGTTTTTGCGCGATGCGTCGCTTTGTGTTGCGAGGAAAAAATATAAATAATAATTAGAACGTTACTCGTTAAAAACTCAAACACAATTATTTTCTCTTCTAGACAGACTCCGAAAACAATCCACTACTACTTGGACAGACAGAGTCCGTGAAATCGACTTTAAAATCGAATATCTCCACGAAAAATCAATATTTTTTTGAAGTCTGTTTGTTTTTGGAATCAAAAATTTAAGCGATTCTGCGTTGATTAAAAAAATCTCTAGTAGTTTCGAAGATGTAAATGTTTAAAAACAACCTGACAATGTTTTTCCGAAAAAAAAGATCTTTTGAATAGGTCTGGGAGACCCTTGTCAGTCTACGAAGGGTTAAGAAGCTATACTCGAGCCATATACTGGATGCTGACGTATTGATTTTTATTTGAAAACTACTATAACAATCAGATGTTTCAATCCTTTGAATCTTCTTTAGTCTGTAGAAAAAGAAATATGGAAAATTACGCAAATTTCAGAAAATACGTCAACATTCAGTATATTGTTCGTATAATCTTCTTAATTGTTTGCACTTTCAACGAGTATTTTCTAATTATTAATTACGTTGATTGAAATTACGGAGCGTCCCACGATCTTAAATTTTATATCAAAATATTTTTAAACTGTAATTTAATTGACAAGATATTTTCAACTGAATTATTCTCAAATTCGCCTGCTGTAATTTTCCATATTCTTTTTTTTTCTGACAGACTTTCACTGAAGAAGATCCAAACTATGAGATCGAAACGTCTGATTGTTACAATAATTTTCAATGAAAATCAATACAAGATCCGGCATATTGCTCGTGCGACCTTCTCAAATGTTTGAAAAATATAAAGTTCGGGAAAAATGTTCAGTTAGGATCGATGCGAGCCGATATGCCGATGTGTATGCACATGCAAATATTTTTTCTTTTTTAACGTATAAATTATGACGTACACGAGATTCGAGTCGAGATTCAATTCGAAAACTCGTGCTAAAAGATGCTTGCTTTGCATCTCTGTTTGTGTAAAATATCCATTTGCTCCTCTGTGAAATTTAAAAATTCAATTGCGAAAAAGCGACGTCTTTTGGCTCTTAGAGACTTGGGATTTCCCGCAGACATTCCGCGCGGAATTCTAAAAATTACATACATAATATTTGCACGTATGTTCGACATATATTGGCTCGTATCGACTCTGTGATATTTAGTTCGAAAATATAAAAATTCGAACGTGCTCGTGAACGTTAATAAATGTATTTTGTTTGTTAATGCGTTGTGTGTGTGTGTGTGTGTGTAGGTCGAAAAGAACAGACAGTATAGTTGCAAAGAACGCGAGACTTATTCGCACGCTCAAAGCGATAATAAAAGTTGCTTGGAAGATGCTTTAAAGAGCCGATCTCAGAAAGAACTCGGAAACCGACCTGATGCGATCGATTCAAAGCGAGATAATGTCGGTATAAAAGCAAAAGAGAGAGATGGATTTTCACGGATTCTCTTTGTGTTGCTTACGTCACACTGATGTTTCAAGTTTCTGTGCTCGCACTACTTGGCAACGTACTTCGCGGCGTCTACAAAAAGAAAAAAAAAGCTAAAGTACTTATCATTTTCGCCGACGAGAAACGACGAGAGAGAAACTGATGCGAACGTTAGAGAAAAGTGGAAGTGGAGAGAGAGAGAGAGAGAGAGAAATAACGGCGCGCCATTAGTCGCTTCTTTATTGTCTTTGACGGTGTAAGGAACAACGACGTCGTCATCGTCGCGAATTCTCGCGGAGAAAAATCGCAGCTGAGAAAGATCCGCGCGAGAGCTGATTCAGTTGCTATGTGACGGATATTGTTTTTTCCGCGAGTTCATTTTACGTTTTCTGCTTCTTGTCACTTGTCGTGGTCTGCGTTACGTTTATTGCAACAATCGATTTTAACGCAGAAACAAAAATAACGTATTTTCAACTTAATCTCCGAAATAAGCCGGACGGGAAAGCTTCTCTTCGAGGAAAAGCTCCGCGCGATTTCGAATTTATCACCGCGCGGCGCGCATATCGATCTCTCTCTCGCCGCCGCCGTTGCCGCCGCCGTGGCACGAGAAGCGAGAACAGCGAGGGCTGATCGAAAGATTAGTGGTGATCTTTTGATGCGATAGGGAGTGAAGCTTGATGTGATGGAGAGAGGGATGAAAAGGGAGGCTCGATGGGGCAGTTTAGATAACCGACCTTTACGGCGTCTAGACACGGCGAGAGAGATACGCGAGGAGGGTATTTGACGTGGAAGGTGGGCGGAAAACCGGTGCAACGACGACGACGACGACGACGAGAGAGAAAGAGAGAGACGCGCAAAGCGCTTGAATTGCATTTCGTACTACAACCGAGCGAGCGGCCTCATTTAGCATTTTGATATACTCGCCGGACCTTCCTCACGTATATCGTAATGCATTTCACTCGCGATCACTTCCTCGATACGTAGATATATATATATATATATAGAAAAAAAAGATAAAATAAAGAGACAGAGCTCGCATCTCCGTAAAAACTGTAACGTCGTCGTAATTTTAAAAATTCTCTCTTACAGAATTTTATTTCGCGCGTCTCTCGAGAGAAGACGTGAATAAAAACTAATGCAAGGTTAACAGAAAAGATGCCGTTTCTGTTTTTTTTTTTTTTTTTTTTTTTTTTTTTCCCAACGCGAGATGTATTTTTTGATTAAAAAAAAAAGCAACGCGTTTCTTCTTACGTGACAACGTAAGCGGAAGACGCCGCGGCGTTCTTTTTCGCGTCGTTTTTTTGTTTCTTTTTCTTTTTTTTTTTCGCAAAACCGTGACATTTCGTTCTGGAACGGAAGGAATGCGGAAGGAGAGCAATTTTCGAACGCGTCCGCATCATGCAGACTAATTGCGAGCCTTTTTTTCGTCGATCCGGTGGCTTTTTCGCGCGCTTCGTGCGCTTGACAAGCGCGCGACGAAGAAGAAGTTGGTGACGAATGGGGGGGGAGAGAGAGAGAGAGAAGAGCGGATCGATTTTGCGGGACAGTGATTTTTTGTCATTAGCTATCGCCGCGGATACGCGTGTATGATGAATTGCGGCTAAATGATGGATGCGACGGCAGTTGTCGTCATTTTTTTTTTTTTTCGCGTTTTCGGTCTCTCACATCCAAAGTTTTCCCTCCCGGTTTCCTTTCTTACGTACTTCATCGAGGGAGACACACTCGGACACTTTCCGGCCCGCGAGATCTTTAATTATCTCCGAAAGTTTGCCGCACGACGATGAGTAATTGAGGGAGAGGATTGCGAGAGCCGCCCCCTGTCCCGCTCCGCCCCGCTCCTGTGTATAAGATGAATAATCGCGAGATTTCGCAAAGTGAAACTCGAGAGATTTTGCGAAATTCTCATTTCACCACGGGGAAGGAAAGTGGCTTTTCTCCCCCCGAAACGAGCGCGCACTTCATTCTAAACAGATTCCATTTCGAAGTACTTTCACCCTTTGTCTACGTTATCCTACTCGCGCGCGCGCGAGAAAACTACTTTAATCTCATTAATGCAAATTCTTCCTAAATATCGGAATTTAACAAAAAAATTTTCTCTCTCCCAAGGAAAATGGAATATGTATATTTTTTACACAAACGTAAATTCTCTCTAGTTTTTTTGTTCGCATCGAGTATTTCGCGTCCGACGTTCTCCGCGCTTATATTCTCGCGGAAAAGTCTTACTTTTGGGCGCGTATTAGATCGGCGGCGCCGACGCCGTGCGTTGCGCGAAAGTTGACGGGATTTCTGAAAAATCTCGTCAACAGCTGTTCTCGCGAACGGAGTCAGACTCGGCGGGAGTCTCTGTTGAGTGGACGACGCACGGGGCCGTGTAAAGTGGTTTGCATGATATTAGCCGCGGCGCATAAATTCCGCGTGTTTGCAACCGAATGAAATCGTAGTTTGCATAATACCAGCCCGGCAAACGCCGCCGCCGCCGTCGCCCGTTTCTCCGCGAGCTTTTATATAACCGCGCGCTTTCGTTCGGGTGCACAGCAAAACGCGGAATATCTTATATCAGCTCTCTGATTTAATCCGGGCGTGAACTTTTCGGAAAATGAATCGCGCCCCGGTTTTGAAGAACACACGTGTGCGAAATGCGAAATGTTGAATTGAAATAAAATATAACAAATCGGAACGATGTAAATTTTCGTCTAAGCAAACCTCCCCCTGTTTGATTTGACATTTTGTGCGCAATTTTCAAATGAAATTTTGTCTATTCGTTAAAACTGACTGTTTAAATATTGAGAAAAAAATCCATCGCGTTGGAAAAATAAGAAAATTGAGCAAAAAGCGGTGAGAAAAATTATTATGTCACGCAACGGAGTTTTTTTTTTGGATAAGCCGTTATAGAACAAGAACCAGTTTGCATTTTTAAAAAAGATTTCACCGCGTGTACCTCGACCGCGACGTACTGTGTGAGACTGACAAGCACGAAAATGGAAGAACGTAATGAGGTATAAGAAAAACAAAAAATAAGCCGAGTGCGAAAAGACGAGAAAATGCGACACGGCGCTGCCGACATGGCGTTGCCACGTTTGTTTTGTTTTAACGAGAAAAGTGCAGACAAAAAAAACTCTGTCTCTCTTTTGAGTGTATACGTAAAGAAAAAAAAACCAACAGCTTTACATACGTTTGTGCTGTGATACAAAAAAAAAAAAAAAACACTGACGAAAACTAATTACTTGAACATTTAATTTCGCTGCCGCAAACTCGAACAATCGAACTTACAACCAGTGTCTCTCCAATGATTGACACTTATTGATGTTTTTTTTTTTCTAGTTAATATTTTTGTCGACGACTCCTTTTTGCTTGACATTAAAATAAATAACAGTAAAATTAAAACAATTTAAAAGATCGTGAAAATTCACAACTTAAGTATTGGGGTCGATACGAGCCGATGTGCCGGATGTACGTGCAATTAATTATAAAAATATTAATCAACTTTCCTAACCGGCCCAGTGGTCTCGCAGCCCTGAGAGCTGCGAGTGGGAGATCCCCGAGTTCTCGAATCCGCACCGTCGGATCTTTCCGGGCCGGTCTCTTTCGAGTCGAGTTTGTCGATGGGAAAAAGCGAACTGAATCGGACCTCCAATCAGCTTGAATTGGTTGTGCATGTTGCAGATGTAAAAGAGAAATGTAAAGAAATATGTTGCATTCCTGAGGGAAATCAATAAAATTCCTTTATTCTTGTATATCCTTTAATTAACTTTCCTCGAACGTGTAAATTAATACACATGGAAATTCGAATTAAATTTAATTAAAACATTGACATCGGATGTTTGACATGTATCAGCCAAGGTATCTTTTTCCCAATGGATCGTTCAATTTCCACGGAAGGGGAGAATAAATTGAGTATCTCGCATATAACAGAAGATTAGGTTAGTTGTCACACAGCTAATATCTGTCTTACTAAAAAAAAATACAGGAAAATAATCTTATATGATGCAGGTTGCTGTCGTGTACTAGTCGCGTGTACGATAAATATTTTATTAAAAACACGACGTGTGGTATATTTACAAGCACTTTTATAAAATTGAACATGAGTAGATTTTTTCATCTCTAGTTTTTAGTTACTTCAGTGGTTTAAAAACATTCCAGATTCTCAACTCGACCTTGTGTATAAGAAATGTGATAGTTTTAGTTGATTTTTCCTATAATTATTTAACCATCGTTGCAATATAGTTTATAAAAATATTATTAACAATAATGCGAAACTTTTATTAGCAATGAACGTTTGGCATAAGTTGACTCAAATAAGACGTTTATAAAAATCACTCATAAAAATTTTTTATTTTTTTAAACACAGTTTTTCAGGTTTTATAAAGTAGTCATACTCGATATGCAATCTAATTAACTATAAAAAAAACATAAAAATAAACTATTTTATATTTCTTCTATATATAAGAGACATGTGACAACCAATCCTGGGATAAGTCCTTGGGTAAATTTGCGCGATTGTGCTTGGATAACTTTTTTGTATAAAGATGTGAGTAAGAGAAATATTTTTTTCTTAAAGCTAAAGGATGCGAAGAAATACACAATCTATTCAATATTACACAATATGGCATATATATATTATTTTTAATAATTTATTTTGGATGTCACTTTGATCCTCTTATGAGATACAAACTAAACATTTCCTACGTGAATTTTCGAATTAAATTTAATTCAAATTTCCATGTGCGTTAATCTACACGCACGTTTAAGGGAAAAAACAAATATAATTATAATTAATTATAATTATATTTAACAAATATAATTATAATTGCGCGGCTCGTATCAACTTCAATCTGCAGTTATTTACCGCAGGATTGATTTGGGATTTTTGTAACAAAATTATCTTATTGGAGTCTTTTAATTGACTTTGTGGAAAAACAAAAAAAACAATTAAACAGTCCTTTAAAGTGTCGATCATTGAGTACTTTATCGTGTAGAAATTGAACTATGTACAACCTCTTCTTCAAGGTGTCTTTTTTTTCGTTTCGCGCGCATCATTCAAACGTGTGTGACCTTAACGTGATTTATGCAATTGCGAGCATTTTCGCTCGTGTATCATCGCGCTGGAGGAAAGTGGCCTATCGGAAATAGCACCCGGGGAAAGCTAGCGGATCGAGATAAATCGGGCTAATGAATTCCACGATGAAATAGCTACGCTCGATGATCGGCGACGTGGCAAATTATCGAGCGACCTACATTTTACATCGCGGAAAACCCCCTCGCGGATGCTAAACGATCGTCATCGGTCTTCGGCGAGGGCGGAAGATAACGTCTCGATCAGTAACAGGCGCCACGTTTTTCCGATAAAAGCAGCGTCACCGCGCATCGATCGCCAACGTACACTCCGGTACGAAAAGCCGAAAGTTTGACAGCGGTGCAGAAAAAAAAAAACAAGATCAGGATATTCTCTTCGGATTTTTAATCCCGTCCGTCAGAAGCGTGACGTGTGTGTTTCTCTCGTTGTTAAATTATTACAAATTAAATAATTAATTAATTAATTATATATTGCGAGCAAGCAGTGTTTTTTCTTTTCGCGGTTTCGCATCCGTTTACTTGGAAAAACGAAACGATACTAACGTTTTCGAATTTTCTCTCGTCTCACGACGAATGGTCGCGGAAATATTTCCGAAATGTCTGTGTGTGTGTGTGTGTGTGTATGTGTGTGTGTATGCGGTACGATCAGAATATTTTTCGGCGAAATGCAACAGCGCGGAATATTTGACTCTTCCATACATATATATTTTCCATTGCAAGAATCCGACTGTGTGTAAAATCTTGTCTCTCGTATTTTACGAGAGAAGAATAATAATTTTTCTTTCTTTCTCTCTCTCTCTCTCTCTCTCTCTCTCTCGTAACCCGCAAGTAACTGCCTCTACTTTACACATGCTTTTACGCATACAAAATTCATGCACAAATCGTCTAAGTAATCTTGCGGTTTACTTGCGGGTCACCTTGTAAAATATACCGGACGAGACTTCGGCAGTCGTCTCTCTCTAAGTCGTTGCAATGCAAATTGACCGAATGGATTAGCCCACGGTGGCTTCGGATTGGATTAACTTCGGAGGGAGGGAGGGAGGGAGGGGGAGCGAGGAGGGCGGGAAACTGATTGCGCAAACGCTTGATTGCAAATAACGTTATTATTCGTTATCTCCGCGAGGTCGATTCCCGCGAAGTTATGTCAGTGGTGAGCGACGTGCTTATCGCTGATTGGATCCGACGTTGAATTTTCATGTCGTTCACGTGATTCGCGATAATTGCCAGAGACAATTTCCTCCCCCCCCCCTCCTTCTCCTTCACCAAATTGGCCAATCGCGCGCCCGCAGACGTATGGTTCGTCAATCGCGAATTCATTAATGTAACGAAATAACGCGACAATTGTAATTCACAATTTTCGAGATATTTACGTAGTTTTTCGAAGAAAAAATCTCGTTTCCACTACATCTCCCAATCAGCACACATACACACACGCACACACATATGTGAATTCTTTATTATCGGCAGTTTATCGGGAACAAAGAGAAAGAACTGGAATTCAAACGGGGAATTGTTTGTGTTCGGTTGGCGTGGCAAAAATCTGTGCAATTTCCGCGTATTATTCGATTCGACAAACACTAACTATTTTATCGAACTATTAGGGAAAAAGTGCATTCTCCAACAATTACAGATTCATTAACTGTTGTAAATTAATCAAGGATAATTAAGCGCTTTAACGCTGTTCGTCCGGTTTTATCCGAGCGGAAAGATTTTCGTTTCACCGATCATTTGAACTCTATATAAAAACTCCACGCGTCGAGAACAAGAAGAGATAAAGTATTTAGTATCTTTTTTATGAAAAAAAAAAAAAAAAAAAAAAAAAAAACGTAGAGAGATCTATTAGAAGAGAGAATATCGATTTGGCGCAATCAATTCAACGCGAGTTCCTCTCGAGATAATCTGAAAGACAGACTTCTCTCTCGAGATAACAGGGCGCGCGATCGAGGTGTGTATCGTCGGAGGTGCGCGGGGCACGTACATATACGTATCGGCGAAAGAATCGACTTTTAAACGGAATTGTGGCGATTCGAAAGGATGCGCGTTTTTATACAGTTTGTGCCTAATTGTGCCGAAGTTGTGGGTCGCCGACCTCCTGTACGGAGGTTCCGCGCGGGGCACGGAATCAGATTAAATCTTCGAACACACACACACACACACACCCGCACCTCTGTGTGTGGATAACGACGTTCCGCTCGCCCCCCCCCCCTCTGCTCCCGAGATTGCGGACGAAATTCAAGCGCGAGAGGTTGGAGCCTCTCTTTCTCTCTCTCTCTCTCTTTCTCGCCTCTCCTTGTTATGCATGTATGCATAATTTTCGTGCCGTTTGCCGCGGCAATTCCGGGCAATATCGATCATTTTTCGTTCTCTTCTTTTCGAGATACCCAGCGACGAGCATCCATTATTCTCGAGCATCGGTGCCGTTTAAGCGCGTTCGCGTCTTCCGGATAATCTCTTCCCGTCGTCGTCCCTTTCCGCGCGCGCGCGCGGTAATGACACGGAAATCGCGCTCCGTGAAGAAGAAAACGCAAACAAACGTACCCGGAGAAAGAGAGAGAGAGAATTGAATGGAAACGTACGAAAAGCTCATTTTCCGGAAGGTATTTTTGATGAAGTTGTTTCTTCCATAAAGGAAGTTCAGTAATAGATTTCTGTTTCTCCGAGGGAAGCAAAGGACTTAATTTGCGACAAGAACGAACTCTTCATTTCAAAACAAAAAAAAAAGATTGAATTACTTCGGAAGCAACGATACAAAAAAAAAAAAAAAAGAAGAAAAGAAAAACTTTTTTTCTCGCAAATATCCCGGCGAACTCCCTAACGAGCTGGATGATGATTTTCAGTCCGGGATTTTCTTCGGTCTGTAACTTTATTTTATTTTATTTTATTTTATTTTTTTTTTTTCCAACGACCAAACGCAAAGACCCGGCCTGGTATTATTCTCGCTTTTCCATAATATTCAATCTGTTGCGTCTGCCTTTTTCTTGCCGAAGAAAAACAAGATTTTATTCTCGCTCGGGAAGCCGCGACTTTTCTTCGCCGCAGTTTCCGAGTTTTTTCAGAAAGTCGAGATGCGGAATTTGCAAAATGAGAGAGAGAAAGAGAGAGAGAGAGAGAGAGATCGCGTGTGCGACTGTACAAAAAAAAAACATTCGAGTATAATCTAACGATGTTACCGCGACAAAAGAAAATACCGCGACTAAACCGAGACCGATTATATCTTTTTTTTTTTTCTGAAAATCGCGTGTTTCTTTAAACTTGACGTTAAACGTATAATTGTTCCCGAAAGTAACCGAGTTTATATCGCAAGTTGGAGATAAACATAACGCGTCGCGCGCGCGCGCAAAAAAAAAACAAAAAAAAGGATACGTACCGAAAAACACCAGGTATGCATAAATCATAACCGGGTTCCAGCGCAACGCGAACTGCGACCTATTTCCGCGAGAAGAAAAATCACGAGTCCAATTCCGCAATGGGAGAGAGAGAAAGAGAAAGAGAGAAGGGAGTCTCTGGACCGGCGGATGCGGAAGTAGAAGCAGAGCTTGAAAGCCCTCGCAATTTTTCACACTCCGCTGGCCTCTACTACTCGTTGACAGACCGCTGCATTTCCAGCGCGGCCGCGCGAAACGTCAGTGAAAAGTATACGATTATCGGAACACGTTTCGTACTTTTTTTTTTTTTAGAGTTTCTTCGAATTAAAAGTGTTTTTATCGTGTACTACTTTATTTGTGCGATGCTCCATTAAATCTTAGAAATGATCGATAAGCATACGTATGGTGGGTTCATCAAAATTTTGATAAATTTAATATTTATAATAATTTATTATAATAAAATAATTATTATAATGTATTAATAAATATATAATATGATTATAATATAATATATATGTTTATTATATAATAAATAAAAATATTTGTTATATAAAATTTATTATCTAATGAATTTATATATTATATTATAATTTGTTATAAATTATATTATTTAATAAATTATTATTATTTTTATTATACAAATTTATTAGAATATTTATTATAATAAATTTTCACATTATATTTCTATTCTATTTTTGTTGTGACAAAATTTACGTAAACAAAACAAAAAAAAGAAACAGTAAACTTTATTTCTGAGGAAAAGCAAAATGTTTCCGATACGTAAACCAGAACGAAAGAACGATTGCGGTTAACATTTTTCTTTTGGCTTTTTTGTAGGAGAGAGACTATGAAACTATACAAGCAACTTTTACGGAACTCCGTTCCTTTGATCGTGACGATTTACCCGTAAAATCGAGGTGTTTCTTTGGGACGACGGAAAACCGAAGCGCCCCTTTATCGATTCCAATGGTTTTATTTATTTTATTTTTTTTTTCTAACGATATATTGTCGGAGCTCAAATTGATACGCTTTGGTAGTATATGTACGTTATTCATATCACGGCGCCTTTAACGCCAAACTTCTGTCTGTATTTGACTCTGAAATATACAACAACTTTTCTCTCACTTATTTTTAATAAACGTATACATACGTGCGAGATATTTTCGCGTAATTTATTTTTCATGCAAATAACAAAACAAGTAAACGAGCAGACAAACGTTTTTCACGCGCGTCTGTTTATAAATTGTCGCGTGTATTTTATTATATCCAAAGTACGTTGCTTCGCACTTTAAACATTCTTGTTTTAAACAATATTTCTAGCCAACCGAAAACTTTGGTATTCGCTTATTGTGACAAAAGATATAAAAACTGTATATTATCGAAACAACGACATGTGTAATCTAATTACGTTTCACGAGGGTTTTCAACACAAAGGCCGATATTTTTCACCCTAATATAAAAAAAAAAAAAAAAAATAAAGAAGGCGGGCGAGCTGATTTTAGTTAAAATAATAACATGCCCCATATACAAAGTAATCGATATCTCTTCTCGCGCGTTCGCCATGCTATAATTATCGCCAAACGAGGTATAATGCGGTAATTCTGCCAGATTTCCAGGCGGCAAATTGCGTATATTCGGCGACAAAAACAAAGAAAATCAGCAATCAGTCCGGTCATTTTCTCTCGTTGGCAACAAGCCCCCCCTCGTTGGGCAGGCTTATACATCGATCGCGAAACCATTTAACGTCGTTCGCGCGTTAACACAACGGAGGATTGAGGAGGACAGCGTTTAAAGAAAAATGTTTTTTCTTCACACCTGCCGTGTCCCGAGCGACGCGTTTATTGTCCCTTTTTTGTTGCGTTACATTCACACTTGGCAGCCCTTCTAGAGACAGAAAGCTTTCCTAGCGCGCAAGCACATAAACGCTTTTCCTACGCGCAACAACACATCGAGCTTTTGCGGTACTTGGCTTTTACTAACGTCGCATAACGCACACTTACATACACCCAACAATGATAAACATACATATTTATGTCTGGGGAAAGTGTGAGGCGGGGCGTGGTTGAGTAAACTGCGTGTCTACGGGGTGGTCCGAAACTCTCGCGCGCGACAAAACTTAAAAAAAAAAAAAAAAAAAAAAAAACTAACACCTTCTTGCCTAATTCTAAAAATATCCGATCGAATAAAACAAAAAGTCGACAAGAAAAAATTAATTGTAATCTGCAACTTATATGCTCGTGGGTGAAACAGAGATTTGAGTTTTTTTGAAGCGCCGAAACTTGATTTAAAAAAAAAAAAAGTGACGTGCACGTAGATGTCTCAGGTGTCTGGCGGTTTTGGACAACAGCCTGTGCGAATACACACACACACACACACACACACACATACCAAGTATGTACATGATCTCGTGTTTTTAACGAAATATATATGCGAGTATTGCGTGTAACACCGCGTGTGTGTGCGTGCGTGCGTGTGTGTGAATTTGAACTGCGTGCATGACGCCTTGGCGCGATGTAATATCCTATTTTTTTTTTTTTTTAATCCTTTTCTCGTGTCGCGGTGTTCCACGGAGCGGAAACTCATTTATGTACATCACGGAAAAAATACTGTACCGCAGAGCTTGCTGACTTTTAAATTAAATATGTGCAACGTCTTCCTTCAAGCGAATACTTTAATCGCTGTAAACCTGGTGTGGTTAAACACGTGCGACATCTTCCCTCGAGCGAAAACTTTAATCGCTGTAAACCTGGTGTGGTTAAACGTTTATAAAAAAAAAAAAAAAAAACGTTTATAAAAATTGAATATTATTAATTAAAAATTAAACTCGGCTCTCTCGTAGTTTGATTTCTTTTTTGGTGACAGTTTTTTAAAATTCTAAAATTCCGTTACCGTAAAATCGATTATAAATCGAACATGTTTCAGTAATCACGATTGTACCGCACGTTGCAAAGAAGAAGAAAAAGAAGAAGAAGAAGAAGAAAAACGATTCTAGTGACGCGCAATCAAATGAAATTGCTCAAAAAGAAAGGAAACAATATTACGTGCCACTCATATGCGCGCACTTGTTCTCACTTATCTTGCACAAAGTCAAAGCGCTTCTGAAGTATACGGTTCTGGCGTTGCGGAAAATGCATTTGTGACGTGACACGTGTGAGGTACACAGATACGTGTGTGTGCGCGCGCGGGAGCATTATGTGGACATATTACGTGTTTCGTAAATGTGCGTGTGTACGTGTGTGTCTGTGTGCGAGATAAAAGCGAAACGTACAAAGGCGCCGACGCCACTATGAAAAAGTATCGAATCCCCCATGGAAAAGGTATAAAATTCAAACAAGTATTCGGAAAGGAATATAAATATACCGAATCGCCGTGAACATATGTGTACCATACGTATATGATTTTTTTCTTTTGTTTTTTTTTGTTTTTTTTATCGTCCATAATACAGTCAGTCGAGCAGCAGTTCTGTCCAGCGGACGTAAAAAGTCTACACGCGGCCATTTCTCACAATCAACTTTTTCAACAGTCAAGACAAAAAACGATAAATAATAACGTTCGTATTATCTGTTCTGATTCTTCGGGAAAAAACTCACTCTCGGAGAGAAAACGAAACACGAACAATTACGGTAAAATGTAAAAGCTCCTCTCCCGCATTTCCTTTAGATTAGCGCAAAAACCACTTGATTTATTACGAGCACTCAGGACAGTGACGTTAAAACTGCATCGGTATCGATAATTACTGCAACTCGATGCGCTCGACTGGATATTCCATCTTGTTTTTAGGTAGATCATAAGTCGAACGATGAATACTAGACCAAATCGTTTTATCTTCGAACCTTGCCACGTTAAACGAAGATAGCAAGCTCGGACGTTTGAATTTTCTTTTTTTCAAAAAAAAAAAAAAAAAAAAAAAAAAAAAAAGCAAACAGCTTCTCCGAAATTTGAACTTTAATCAAATGTAGAGACCTGGTGTCTCTTAAAAAAAAAAAAAAAAAAGTTTCTGAAAGGAAAAACTCTCGGCCGAGATTTACGTGTGAGAACATCAATCAAGAATCTCTATCCTCTCCCCCTCCTCCCTTCTCCATACGAACACGTCGAGTGGTCCCGGACGTGTGCGGCCTGCACGTGGCACAGAAGTACATTCTAATTCTAATGCGCTGACAGGATTTCACGCTGCTGTCGGGGTGCGATCGACATATATCTCACGATGGCATTATATATATAAGATAGATACCACCTGACGACGGTGGTATCGACGGCGCGACGCGTCGCGTTGCATATCGGTTGTATCTGGCGTTTCGGTCGTCCTGGCAAATATCGGACCCGCGCTCTGACCCGGTCACGTTGACGAACCACTCAACAAGTCAACGACTCGCCGCCGCCGCCAAGTTAAAGCCGCGAAAGCGCTATACTTTCCCCTAAGGGCCTCTTAAAGGGGATACACCCGCGTTCGCGCGCCCCTGTACTACTTTCCCGCGTTTTCCGATGAATATCCCGCAGCCCTTTTCCACACTCGCGCGCGAACGGAACGACTTTTTCCGAGAGAGCTACAACAAGTTAGCGTCGCGGCGTGTCTGTTTCGCCGCCACTGTTTCATTTCGAGTGCACCGTTCCAAAAGCGCTCATAAAAGTATCGAGAGACAGAGCGGAATAACGTTACGAATGCTATTTCCCGAGAGAGAGAAAGAGAGAGAGAGAAAGAAAGAGAGAGAGAGAGAGAGAAAAAAAAGTGAAAGAGGAAGTATTTATGGGAAGTAAGAAACATCTTTTAAACGGGGGCAAACTGCTTTGTTTGTCAGAAAATTAAAAAGCGACTTGCGAGGCAATTCTCGCTCTTTTCTAACTTCCTATCATTTCTTTCTGCGAAGGTTTATTCCGAGTTGTCAAAAAAACACAAACCTGTCGCGCAATCATAAGACAATTCTGTTATCTCACGCATTTCGATTGAGGAAAAGAAAATAGAAAAACAAAAAAAACAAAAAAAAACGCGCGATCACACAGAGAGACCGAACGCGCGTTCCCGTTCGTTCGCGAACTCAAAGGAACTTCGCGCGGTTACTATTCGGGAAATTGAATTATTATTTGTCTGTTCGTTTCGAAATGTTCGCGTGCGCGTTTTCGACGCGGCTGACCGACCCGGCAATAACTCGCGCAGTAGAGTTTCCACGGATAATCGACGTCGCAGTAGAGCGGATAAATATCGGTGCCGTCGGGAATCGTTCGGCCGCGATATACGTACATTCGGCACGGTCGAGTGAATTCGATCGGATGTTTTTTTTTTTTTTTACGAAGACGTACGCGAACACACACACACACACACACAAACCGATGTAATAAATTATTAGCGTTGTAATGAAGTTACGCGCGAGAGACTTGTTTCCCGGTAAATTCTCCGGCAAAATAAAGTGCGCTTATTAGTCCCGAACTTTTATCACGGTTCGCAAATTACCTTATGCCCAACAGTAAAATTCAATTTTCACGTGAATTTTCCAAAGAGAAAGAGAGAGAGAGAGAGAGAGAGAGAGAGAGAGAGAGAGAGAGAAAGCTTGTATATTTTACTCATTATCGAACGGGGAGAGGGGCGGGGGGTCGATTACGAGGCAGCCCGTGCACGGTGCGCTATTAATGACGTCGTTATAGGACGAACACCGAAATTATTCGCTCGTAGATTACGCAGCCCAAGTATAATTCACTGACCCCGCCCGACCATTTTATTTATGCAACGCGCAAATTGTCTGCCGTTACGGGTCGCTAATTACGCGAATTTGTAAGTGAACCGATACAACAACAAAAAGAAGTCGATAAAACGATCGGTTGTTTTGTTTTATTTATTTATTTTTTTTTTTTCAAAAACGCGAATGTATCGCTTGGCGAACAAGTGTTATAGTTTGATTTTGCGGACATTGTGCGGGATTAATCGCGAGAAGCTGAAGCGCGAGTTGAATCTCAACTAGACGATTTGTCGGGGAAATCCCGTCGTTTGAAGCGTCTCGATATTCTTTCGCTACTTTTATATTTACGTGTCTGATAACCAGACGAGGCCGTTTCGAGACTCGGCGCACGCGTACGCGCACTCGATATACGTCTTTTATCGTCGCAATAAAGCAGGAGAAACCCGGAGAGAGAGAGAGAGAGAGAGAGAGACAAAATCTGAAAAGTTGCGCTATTTCTCGCGCAACTTCGAAAATCGGCTGATAGAACGCGAACAAAGCGCGTTTCTACTTTTTTTTTTCGCAAAAAACAAACACAAAAAGGATCCAAGTGTCCGTTTTGTTCGAGAAAGATTTACAGTGGAACTGGTAATTTCGACTATCGCGATTTCGACTTCTCCAACGGTCTCCGCCACCATTGACGGTTCCCTGATTTTCGAACGTCCGCGCAACTGCGCGGACAGGCGAGTCTCGCTCTAAAAGTCTAAGAGAAACATATATTTCTCTTTCTAATGAATGAAAAGAGGGGGGCTCAATAATACGAGCCACAAACGAGATGTCCGTGTTTATGTCTCGTATCGGTGTCTTTTTGTTTCATTCATTTCAAATTTCACGAGCAGAAATTAGCGGTCGATCGCTAATTAAAAAAGAAAAAAAATAATTTTGAAGTCTAGACAAACGCGCTCGCATTTACTTCGAATTCTGCTGTGTCGAGCGTCGAAAAATATTAAAAAAAAAAAAAAATCAATTAGGGTAAACCAACTAGTAAACGACCGAATTGTTGAATCTATGTACGTTTAGGGATAATTCTTGAATAAATTTACTTATAAATACTACTTAACAATAAAACTGTTAAAATTACATTTACACAATTAATGTTTCTCTAGATATTTATAAAAGTAATATTACTGTTTTTGTAGTGTAAGTAATTATAAATTAATTATAAAGTGCAACAAACATAAAAACTCAATAAATGACCGCACACACCCATACTTATTTTTAATGAGAATTTTGATTTCTTACTTTGTTTGCATATCGCCGTTAAACAAAAATAAGAAACTTCTGAAAGACAAATAAACTTCGGTTATAAACATTTAATAATTTCTAAGCCTATAATTTACATTGTTGTGTAATGATCATTTATTGATGAGCGATCGGTTACTGAACAGTTACTTGGTTTTATCCTATAAATGGAGAAAATTAATCGAAATTAATCGAACATCGAGTGTGATCGAAATAAAAAAAAAAAATTTGTCCAAGTGTTTATGAAGCGTTGGCGCGCGAGGTATACAACGCAATACGACGGATTGTCTTGCTCGACAGAATATATATAGCGCTTTAGTTAGCGCGAACCTCGTGTAATCCCCCCGGCTGGCGGGACTAACGAGCGATGCGCCGCCGCCGCCGCGCTGCAAAAAGCGTAGAAATTCTACCGGAAAGTTTTAACGATGCACTGTCAGGAAAGACGTGCGAAACTTGGAGACGAGCCGTGGATTGACGTTGAAAAATGAGACGTGCGCGCGAGCGAAATGACATGTGAGTATGTCGGGGGGGCAGGGAGGAGGATAAGTATATCGCGCGCACACGCGCGACTCTGATGTGAAACGCGGATGTGTTTCGAGCAAGTGATATATTTTTAACATACGTTCGTTTTTTTGCGTGAAATAAAAAAAAACAGTTGCGGCGGATACGCGCGCGGCGCGGCGCTTTATGAAATTATCTCACACACACACACACACGCGCGCGCGCGCGCGCGCAAGTCGAACCGACAACTTTGCACGCGGAATAAAATAACGCGTCGTCAAAACCTAACCGCAAAGAGAGATATTTACGCGTGGGTGGGGTATTTGCGGGACATTACAGATGTTTTTTTTTTTTTTTTTCGTAGAGAGACACATTTTTAGAAAACTGCTCCTCGCGATAAGAAATAATGTAAGTTTTCTTGCGACATTCTCTTTTCAACGTTATAATTTAGTAAACGTTGTACGTAAGAACTCGCGCGCTCGCGCGCGTGCACGGTATAAAACTCTCGCGAAAAAGCGGTAAAAGGAACGTCGTCTCTATTCCAGTTGGTGAAAAAGTACCGCGAGAGAAAAAGACAGAAAGAGAGAGAGTCTACTTGCCGCTACTAAGTGGCTTTTAATATTACATCGCACAATGCAGAAAATTGCTTTTAAAGAAGAGCTTTACGTTGAGAGTTACATTCTTTGCGCGGGTAGTTACATTCTAAACGCGAGCTTTTTAATCCAGAAATTTCCAGAAAAGCGTCGGCGGCCAACACGTACGACCAACGATACTCATTTGCCCATATAAATATCGATCGCGTTTCGATCGCATCCTACTTTTCGCGGCGTGTCCGCCGCGAAAATTCGGTCTAGACGAGTAAATTGCGTTGTCGACGCGTTTAATTGCGCGCTCGCCGGATCAGCGCGTTTTCTCTCTCTCGCCGGCCGGTCAAGCGCTCGCATTGAGTCGAATCGCATGTGATCAGATTGATAAAATAACGGCGCGTCGCTTTGTGACGCTTGCGCGCTTGAAAACAAAATATCCGATTAAATGCCGAATCGATCGAGAAAGAATTTATTTATACTATCCGTCTCCGTTTCAAAGACTGTTGTTAAGTTTTTTGTCTCTTTGTATTTTTTATTTTGCTCTGTTTCTTTATACATAAAAAAAAATATATATATATATATATATGCTTTTTCAAAAAGATGCGAAAAACACTTTTCAATTGCAAAAGTAAATCTTACAGTAAGTCGCGCAGTAAAACACTTTCGCACGAATATAAACAAAAAAGGTGTAGATAAAGTGACAAGAGAGAGAAAGAGAGAGAGTTTCGCAATGTTTGTCACACAAAAAGAAAAACCAGAGTATTTCACGTAAGTGCGGCACCATCCAGGTAGGATGGTTACATGTGGCTAACACACGTCTCTCTCTCTCGTTGCGTGTGTTATATGATGTTTCGAATTTTTGTGTTTCGCGAAATTTTATACCTTTCCCACGTGTGTGTCGAGTAGTTGTGACGCCCTGTGTACTGTAAAAAGGACAAGCTGGAGAAACAAACAACCAGAATTCACAGCCAGCAGCACGTGTATCGATCGGTCACGTAATCGCGGCTTTAACGTTCTCTCGAAAAAAAAAAAAAAAAAAAAAAAAAAAAAAAAAAATAAATACGAGAAAAAGACGAGGCGACTGATCGGAAAGCGGATATTCTCTCGCCGACATGTGAATCGTGACCGAGGCATCCTGTGGACTCTCGACGTATTGCTCTTTTGGTTTACTTGTCGAGACGAGGATCAGAAAGACAAACTTCCGTGTATTGTGTGTAACAAGAGTGCGCAATAATGTTTTTTATCGACTTCAACGTATCGCGCTCGGTAAATCGCGCTCGCGCTCTGGTTTTTACAACAACACCGGATTAAATCAAAATATCTGCAAAGTGAATTTTCAATTTACAAATTGCTCTGTTTTTTGCGAGAGAAAATTTTCATATAATTTCTATTTGTAACAAATAATCAAATACAAGCAAAATTAAAAAAAAAAAAAAAACTTGTAATCTCCGCGGCAAGTTATATTTTTGTGTCGACAAACAAATTAAAATTTATTTTGTTTCACTTAACTTTGATGTCCGTGAGGTCCGCGATGATTACCGCGATTTTTTTCCGGTATTAATTCGCAACGGGATATATATGCGTACATATACGTCATTTAACAAACGTTGACGGCGCGATTCCATCCGACATGTAACGGTAAATCTCTTGAATCGCTCTCGTATACGCGTCACTCCATTACGGTCTGACATCGCGGACACCGGATAAGCTCGTCGATCCTCGCCCGGACGGCAAACACGAGCCGCGCTGACGGATGCATTCGGAGAGATGGGTTCTTCCGCGAGAGCTCGCGCTGATTTCTCGGACACACCGTAGAACCGTAGAAAATATAGAAAACGCGCCGACATCGTATATGCGCGTGGTTTTACATAATATCTCACGACGTAGAAAAAAAAATGGTGGTCAATAAAATAAACACTGCAGTCCACACACCACGTAACAATATCCAAATATATATACGTATGTAATATATGCACACACACATGTATACAGGGGGGACGCGTCCCAGAATGACCCCGTAGTTTTTATTTTCATTCACAGATTTTTTTTTTTTTTTACCGTAATTTGAACAGATCGGTAACACGGAAAAAGTGTACATCGATTTGTCATGCACAAAGCAGAAAAGCTTCATTTTTGTTTTGTTTTGTTCTTGATGGAATTGAACAAATTTGTATAATTCGAAAAGAAATAGCGTGTCCGAATCGAATTGTTTTTCAAGACAAAATCGACTCCAAGTTGATAAAAAATAAAAAATCTATATATACACACACACACACACACACACGAGAAAAATAGAAGAGAGCATCCGGTGCGCGTCCTGTGTACATGCGTACAGAGACGGATGAAAAATATAAAATATATACGTAAATATATCACGTGACGTCCAAGACTAGCGCATCGCAGGAACGTTTATTACGGGTATCAAGGAGGCATTCTTTGGAGACAAAGAAACGAAATAACACAAAGTGAATAAGAAAAAGAAAAATCGAGCTAAAAAATAAAAAGGACAACGTGAGAGGTAGACCGATGATGAATATAAGAATAAAGTTCTCGAGATTTAAATGCTTGGAGACTGCGGTTTTTTCTGCGTGCTCTCTCGTTGTGTGACGTCGTGGCGGATTTGCGGCACCTTAAAGCCGTCATAGGTCCAGGAGCCTAACTTCAAAACACAGGTCTGTACGTCGTACGGAAAGAACTCAACGTCGATGGAGCAGGAGGATTTATATACGGCCGGCGGTTGCCACACGACCAATCCCGAATAGTAGACCGTGGCCTTGGTCATCAGCGTCACCTCGTAGTTCCCGTCGGCGCTGTAATCACCGAAGAAACGAGCCGAGCGTGATCACGATGGGCTCGGAGAGAAGGTCTCCGGATGCTGCCGCCGATTCTTCTCTTTATTTTCCATCTTTTTCTCTTTCCCCTCCCCTCCCCTTCCTTTCTATCCCGCTTCTTTTTGTCTGTTCAATATTCGATTTCCCGCGCACCGAATGCGTCTTGGTGCGCGCGTTCTCACGAATATCTCACTCTATTCCCCAAGTGAGCAAGAACAAAAAAGAGATTTCGTAAGGGGAAATTGATTGATTCGACTCCAACTTTTTTATATAGCGAACTTTTTTTATATAGCGTGTTTTGACTTTGCACAAAAAGAGCAAGACGCTGATCGAAAATCGATTCGAACAAATCAGAAGAATAAATAAATTAAACAATTAAACAATTAAATATTTTTTTTCCACGATAATTTTGTCGCTTTTGCAAAAAAAACTTTATACATTTCACGTTTTCAATTTATAAATAATCGTGTGCGCACAATAAGCACAATCATCACCTCATCTCTTTACGTGGCAGCATCCGTCTTCCCACGAGGGCGATTTTTTTTTTTTCCCTCTCCCGATCGCCGGAGACCTACGCGACGAGCCGATCGTCTGTGTGATCTAGGATCTAACTTAAGATCTAGCTTGATCCCGCCATTACCGGAAACGCATCCCGTACGCAGGCTGCGTCGGATCCGCGTCTCTCGGACGTTCTCGACAGGCTTTTGAACCGGTGTTAGGGTTTTTAACGAGTCGGAAGAGAGGGGGGGTTTCAAAGAGACCGGGTTGAGGTCAAGAGTCAGGAAAAAATGGGGGGACGGACTAACGACTTAACGGCTACCATGCAAATTTACCTTGAAGCCGTCATAGGTCCACGAACCAAACTTGAGGACGCAGGTCTGCTCGTCGAAGGGGAAGTACTCCACGTCGATCTCGCAAGATGACTTATATATGGCCGGCGGCTTCCACTCGACCAATCCTTGATGGTAGATTGTGGCCTTCGTGGCCAAGGTCACCTCGAAGTTGCCGTCCGCGCTGCGAGCGAGCACATTAGTGGTTCTGGGCGCTGCGGCGGTCGAGCTTACTTTGTACTTCCGATTTTGACATCAAGCCGTCTTTTTTTTCTTTTTAATTTTAATTTATTTCTTGTACGTAGAGTGTACATGTGTGTAAGGCGTCTTAAAATAATTGTGATAAATTTCTTAAATAGGCAGATCAGAGATCTTATACACGCATTTGTGTGTGAATCTGACAGTTGTCTCTTTGTTTTTTTTTCTTCTGACAGGAGCGCGCGCTTGATCAATTGTGAGAAAATCCGCGAAACTTTGATCTTTTCGTGAAAAGGAGTTTTAATCGGAAAAGTAGAATTTAACTGGACACTCGAAGCGAAATCGGATTATCGCGCCATTACGCGGCAGCAGACTCTTAATTTCGATCCAGTAAACTTTCAATCGATAATTCGACTTTAAAACCAAGTACGGAAATTCTCGAGTCAATAAAGCCGTTTCTATGTCTGGATAAAGGCCATCACACATAAAATTAAAGGCGTAAGAGGTAGCCATAAGGAAATTGACCAATTAGAAAACATACGTTCAAAAGTGATAGGGATATAAGATACATTCTGATTGGTCATTTTCTTTACGACTACGTTCTAACGTAATTTTATGTGTGATGGCCTTAAAGCCAGCAGAACACGTCGAAGCACAACGTCGAAATACATATTATTATGTTTGAATTAAGTTATGAAGGTCAAGCCCGAAAGTTGGTGCTATATCGGGTCGACCTGTGGCAAAGTCGGAGCAAGCTCCGTTCACTCGCCTGCGTTCAAAAATAAGTTAATATACCAAAATCCCCTTTGGGGATTATATCAGATATTAAGCTGATAAGAACAGATACTACACATTTGATCTTAGCCAAAAGGCCGAGAAGCGATGCCTGTCGACGCTTTCGCGTAGCGTATGTAAGTTTCCGGGCAAAATTCACATACGAGAAAGTACGACTCGTAGCGGCGATCGAAAGAACTATCGCGTATAGGCTCGACAATTGTACTTTTGGCGTAACGAGAGGGAAAGAAAGCAGACAGATGGAAAGAGATAGCGGAAGAGAGAGATTCAAGTAAACAACTACACCGAGAGAGCGTGAGACTTCGGTGCGCGCGAACTTGGCGCGCGCGTGCCTCTCGATAACGATTCGAGTTATCGAAGTGCACACCGCGCTAACGAGAAAGTCTTCTATTTTTCTTTTTTTTATCTCTGAATTTCGCTTCCTCATCGTCTCTTAACCAAAAGAACCGAAGAGAAGAAACGGTTTGGTATTTCCTCCTCGATGTTGCACAAATACAGATATCCGGGGCGACTGATAGCATCCCGTTCACTTCGCCGAGGATTCGTATCGGCCACGTGGGGCTGCGAGGTAAACTAAGCGCGACGGTTTCGAGTTTTCCCCAAAGTCGTGGAGAGAGAATCCGGAGATACTAAGTCATCGTGGATGATTGCGGTGCGCCGGGATTATTTTGCTTCCCCTTTGCTTCCTCGCAAACTATCTTCCCGAGCTCGAAAGTTAACGATCGAACAAGACGGGAAGTAAAGGTTGCGAGTTTCTATAAGCCGGCGAGTAACAGAAACTTGCGTCGTTGCGCAACCGCGAATTGACATCGGAGAGAAGCGCAGTTTCGCGGTTTGACTCGATTTGATTGAAAAAAAAAAAAAAAAAAAAAAAATTTGCGCATTGAGTTGTTATTTGCCGGTTCAAAAGTAAACGATTAGATTCGCGTTACAAAAACTTCTTCAAATATATGTACAATCTGTGCGTTAATGAGAGAAAAATCTATTTTACAGAGTTCTTTCAATTTCCGATTTTATTATTGGTTTTCTGTCTATACACACGCTGTTTTTACAAACAATAATTACTTGAAACTTGCACGCTGTTCCGCTTTGATCGCGTTCTCGGCTTTGATGTCGCCGACTAACCCTGTTCGGGGGACGAGAAAAAAAGAGATAGAAAGAAAAGAAACGCGAACTGCATTAATAATCCAACCAAAAGCTACCTTGGCGGAGCGGTTTACTCTCTGCCGACTTGCTCATTCTCTCCTCCCCCATCATTCCTCTCTCGCCCCGTGCGCATGAAACTTTGCCGAGTATTTGACACAAACAAACAGGCGTACAAAGCGAATGAATGTATGAATCGTGTCGCTCTCTGTATGCAGTTATAATTCGCGCGCGTTGAATCTTTTGTGTGGATATACGCAGCCACTTGGCAGATATTAAGCAAACTATACCCTGCACGACGTACAGAATTGCGGTAACTGCCATGGAGAATGAGGAGAATCGAACGGTTCGCCTGAAGGCGAAATGCAATTTTCGTTGCGCTAACAAGCGCTCAAAGTTTCATGGGAAAACAAATATCCACGTGTATAAATTTTGTGTCTCTTTAAATTGTAAGAATACTTTGTTTGCTACTTAAGCGTGCATACACGGAAAAAAGATGACAAATTGAATCAACGGCATGAGTTTGACCCTTTGCGGACAGACATGGGTCTCCCAGACCCATTCAAAAATTGCGCATCGGCGCAAAAAGTAGTTTTTTAAACGCTCATCTTCAAAACTTCTAAAGATTTTTTAAATTTGTTTTTTTTTTATTAATGCAAAAGCGTTTAAACTTTTGATTAAAAAAAAACGAACAAAAATAAAAAAATATTGATTTTTCGCGGAGAAATTCGATTTTAAAGTCGCTTGAATCTCACAGCAGACCCAGTCTGCTCAACTAATTATCATTTTTGAGGTCTGTCCACGAAGGGTTAATTGAAATAAGTTCTGTTGATGCTACGTGAATGTTATTGAATTACACAGCTATAGTTGTTTTGAGAATCGAAGTATTGAATTAATCGCATACGCAATCGTACTATTTATTTTTGCGGCGGCCCGCGACGTCGACTTGAGTTGAAGCAACTCAATTTTTTTTTTTTTTTTTTTTTTCGTGTATTTACGCACGTACTTTATTCGAGTACAGAAAAAAAAGAGAAAATAGATTTTCGATCCTCTTGTTAATTTGTATTAAGTGCCACTGCGCACTTCAATTTCGAGCCTCTACACTTCTATCTCGCCGCGTTTCACAAAATTTGCATATGTCCGTTCGCTCTCTCTCTCTCTCTCTCTCTCTCTCTCTCTCTCTCTCTCTCTCTCTCTCTTTCTCTCTCTATTGCCGGGTATAAACGGCGAGATCGCAATTTCCTCCAGCGAGAACTCGCAATGATTGTCGATGAACCGTTTACGTGAGAGCGCATATAGCGTGTGCGTTACAATGAAAGGCTTTTTGGACGCGCGCTCACACGAAAGCGGCGCTTCTCGCGTTACCTATCAGCCGCAAAAAAGTGATACGATACCGCACATTAGACGTATATGATATATCGAACACGACCTAGATTTTTCCTTTCCAACGGGACTTGGATTTTGCAACAGCGAGAGACGAAAAAAAAAAGATGGAAAACTGCTCAAAATGCTCTTCGTCATCTTCTTCTGATTCGTTTTGAAAGAAAAACCATATACACCGGCATATTGAGCGCGAGAAATAGTCGAAACAACAAGCTCCGAAAGACAGGGCGGAAGAGACTCGCGTCGGGAGTAAAATGAAAAATCGCTCGTACAACCGAGGCGGTCTGTCAAGGTCTCCATTATCAAGAAAGATGCAGGCACCGATATTTCACGGAATTAACCGGCAGCGGCCAGATACAGCGGCACCGACATCGCTGAAAAATAGCTTTGTCCTTACTCCCGTTCTCTTGCCGGAAAACGTTTCGACGTGTACAACACACACACACCCAAGAGAGAATTCTATCAAGAACTATCGAGCGGAATTTCGCTGTGTAACAATCCGGAATAAGTTCAGAGATTAATCGTGGATCTCTTACGTTTTCGTGCGCGCGTGTGTGCTCGTGAAAATCACTTTCTCTTTTCTCACCTTTCGCTCATCTGTCCTCGATATCTGTCTTTCTCGAACGGTCAAATTAAATGCAATATTTTGACTGAAAAAATTTGCAAATGTTTCCACAAACAACACAAACATAGATTAGATACGTATATTGACAGCGCAATCAATCGAGATAGCGCGATCGGAAAACAAAAAAGAAAAGAAATGAACCGGGAGATTTCCTCGGAGCCTGCAGAGCTGCCAGACCCAAATCTTGGCCGGCCGCGATATTTATCATCCCTCAGTCTCCCTCCCGATACATTAACTAGCAGTTTCGGGCGAACGACGTGAGCTCTCTCGCGTCGAATACTTTATTCGCTCAATTCGTTCCACTTTTTTCGGATCGGAGATTTTCCGCGAGTAGAAAAGCGCGCCCGCGCGCCCGCGCGCGATCGTAAATCATCTCGCTCAATAAAGAACTCTCTCCGCTCCCTTTCGCTCCTTCTTTCCGTCCTCCCTCATGACCGGTCGCGGCAATTTATTTGCCGGATACTTCGCTGTCGTATAACAGCGCGGCACTGTGATAGGATTAACCACACCCGTCCGTGCAGAAGCTCGTTCACATGAGGACGGCAATTGCGAATTGCCCATCCCGCTCTCTCTCTCTCTCTCTTTCTCTTTCTCTTTCAGGTCGCTTTAAGCTCCTTCCTTTCTGTCGCACATTCACAAAGATTAAAAAGGAACGAAGCTATTGCTCAAGGAAGCGAGTTCCGGAAGCTGGTTCCCATCTCTGCTCCCGTATCCTGTGCAAGCTCAGTTTTCATCAACGAGCTGAACTTCAATTTCACTTAGCTTCTGACCCTCTCAAAACCCGCGTCCCTCGTCGCGTCTCTCGTCCCTCGAATCACCTCCGTTTTCACACACACACACACACACACACACACACACACACACACACACACACACACACAATCCATCTTTTCCCCTTGAGTTGCTCTTCTCGTCGGCCGTCGATATTATTTTCACGCCGGCGACAGCGAATGTCTTTCTGTCTCTCGCGTCTTTCTCGTTTACTCCCTCACCATTTCTCCCGTACGAATTGCAACAATCACGCGAAACGACACTGTGAATTTTTATAACTTTCGTCGCAGCGATGGAATAACATTCAGTATCATCGCAATAATGTGACGCTAATTGAGAAGATTAATTATCGGAAAAGCGATTGTTAACGCAGACGAGAGAGAGACTCATTTAATCTCGATATCTATTGGCCAAAAGCCTCTCTTCGCGTTGTGTATAACCTCTCTCACAATGATATAACGCAAGTTGCAACTTTTCGACGCTCGTATCAAATTTTTTTGCGTTATTTTTAGATAGCGAAAATTGATAGCCCGTTAAAAAAATGCGCAATATAAAATACGAGATATATGTACGCAATATATATATACGAGATACACCGTTACAGTCGGCAACGGTGTATCTCGTATTTCTTTTTTGCAAAAAAAAAAAAAAAAGCCAGATCTCTCTTTCAAACTCTTGCATCGCTCTCCGCGCACACAAACACGTCTTTATTCTCGGAGCGAAAATAAAGTCGTCCGCTTCATCACTTTTCCTTCCTTGCGATTTCAAGATCCGTGGATCGACGACGTATAAAAACGTCGTATAAAGTCGTTCGAATCATGGCACTTTTCACACCGTACAGTTGTGCCGGCCGTCCTCGATATACGGAAAGAACTCGATTTGCTCGAAGAAACGCGTCGCGGCGGGACGACCGTAGCCGGTGTGTCTCTCTCGATCGGGCGAGATTGCCGGCGCGCCGAAGGTGGCGGCCGTT
>QVNW01003517.1:0-13296 GCA_014825475.1 Pseudomyrmex flavicornis
AACTTTCTATCGTTAACGTGCAATTCTCTTTCCCTAAGTTTCGGCGCTCCCGGTTCTCGCGGAGTTTGCGGAACCGCGCCTCGTGCTGCGCGCGCGCGCGCGCGCGAGGGAACAAGTTATTTCTACTTTTCAGATTTTCTTCGGGGAAAACTTCCACTTCGTGGAAACTTTCCAAATTCCCGCTTCCTTCGATCTTACAATGCCATTAATGCGAAAATGGGGAGGGGGGGACTTTTCGTAGCTCTTCCCCCTTTCCCGTTTCTTCTCTCGTTCGTTCCCGAAGGGCGTTCATAAATCATTTTCTTTCGTCGCAGCGGAATCCATCTCCGCCCGGCGATTATCCTCCTCGCGAGACGGGAGCAAGGTGGAAACCAGCCAAGGAATTACTTTCTTCCGTGACCTTTGCAACGCGGCGGAATGCACCGAGCCGTCGATAAATTGCCCTAAGTCCTGAGACGAATGAGCATGTCCGACGCGAAACTAAATCGAGTCCATTTAAACGAGAAGTGTATAGAGCTCTCGAAGCGTTCTTTATATTTTATGATGAATCCGATTTCCCTTTAACGAGACTTGGATGAATGCCTATTATATTTTATTACCGCCACCTCGCCTTCATTTTTCGTCGCAAAATACGAAGACAATTGAGGTTTTTGTGAACTTTCCGTAAAAGAAAAAAAAATATATATATGAAATTACAAAAGCTAACAGTTCGTCTGAAAAATAATGAGTGCGTTTAATAATCAACTAAATTATTTCATTTTGATATATGCAGAGTGTCTGAAAAATTTTGACACAACCGAGATGTCGAGATTGGATCAATCTGAACAGAAAAGTCATTTACCATTTTGCAAACTTATTGCAATATTTATTGAGTTATTAATTAATTAATGTGAGCAGCAAATGAGCGCGTAAGAAGTGACGGTCCGTGACTCTGTGGGTATGTATGATTTTCAGTTGTGACAATCAGCTGATCGTAAGAAGCTGTGTCACACACCGTCTGCTCCGTCTCTCTCGTTGCTAGGAAACTGCATGAGATACAAGAGTTTTCTTTACAACCGAAAATTATACACGCGTACAGAATCCGGACTATCACTTCTCACGCGCTCATTAATTAATTAAACAACTCGAGTAAATATTGCAAAGTTTGCAAGATGGTTAATGACTTTTCTGATAGATTAACTCAATCTATCTTCATACTTCGGCTGTGTCAAAATTTTTCAGACACTTTGTATATGTAACAAAATAAAGAATCTGACAATGAAATTGTTATCGCGTGCGCGCGATGATTATCGCGACGTATCACAGCGAGAGACACCAGAGACTTGTATTATTCAATTTGATGGACGTCTGTGTGTATTTAGGTAAGGATTTCCCGGTCTCTCCGCGCTCCACGCAGGATATGTATAGCGGGGAAATGAATTGGCGCTACAAATGTGACATTTAAGTGGCGTCGGTTACTTTTGCACGAGATTGTAACGGTGTATTTCGGGATCGAGAGTGTCTCACGTCGAATCGGAAAAAGACAACGCGGCGGCGCTGCTTAATTATTATTTTCCGCGTGATTGCGGTTAATAACGATTTCGTGTCAACGCGGTTCCGAGCGGAATATGTAATTACGATCGACCGTTATTCTCGTCGCGTTTGTGTCGCAGGCAAGCGGTTAGATAGCAAATTCAGATGTCGCGGAAAGAGATAAATCGCGCGGGGACTCGCGCGCGGACACAAATTTGACAACACAAATCCGCAAAATGGAATTTCGAATCGACGAATCTGATCTACATTATACGAAAAAGAGATAAAATCACTCGATTTCTGTATTAATTAGCTAGTTCGCGACGAAAGAGTCGCAGTTTTTTTATAGGTATATTTACCTAGAAGAATATACCTATATGTTAGAAGAATCCTATAGAGAATATATCCGGAGAATATAATAAATCTCGAAAACGGAATATAACTTGCGCGACATATCCCACGCAATCAAGAAGAATTTCGACGGCATTTTATTTTCTGATATCGAAGTCCGCGATCTAATAATATCCATCATATGCTATCGTCCATAATTTGACGATCGCGTAATTATCCCGAATTCGTAGGAGATGCGCACGTCTCACTCTTGCGAGGAGAAATTCACGATGCGAGCGTGCGAGCGCGCGACAACTATGTCCTCGATTGCCGCCTCGACGGAAAATCGAGAAGGAAAGAGAAGGGAGAAAGAGAGAGAGAGAAATAGGAAGGTGGGATATTCGCGCGTACACGACGAACGGAAGTCGGCCGCTAAGGTAGCAACGGACTCTATTCCGGGCTTTCCGATTCCTGAAAGCCCGAGGGTGCCGCAAGCTCCGACTCTATTGATTTGTCGTGTTAAAGGGAAACGCTCGCTACGCGCGCGTTACCTCCCGTCGATTTATATACATCGAAAATCCCTCAATGTTTTCCCCGATAATTTTTCTCTGGTTCTGGTGAAATATTCTCATCTATTTTGTCGAACAAAAACACGCTATTTAAAACAGGCCGAAGTGTCGGTTGTTAATCGGAACATTTCACGAAGAAATTTCCAAAAGAATAAGCTCTTTATTATATACGAGAGCGTTTCGTGATCGCGCGCTTTTGCACAACTGAATATATATTATAAATTACCGTAACTCGGATACTCATTTTAAAGCGCTAAAGAGAGAAGAGAGAAATATCTCGTCTTTTGAGCAAAACGGTGTAAATTTTAGATCGTGTATGTGAGTGTTAACCTCCTCCATCTTATATTTTATGAAAGTATCAGCGCGATTGTTATCTTTGCGCCGGGTGTGTACAATAACATCATCGGCGCGATGTCACTGGGTTTCGTTAAAGATATCTGTACAATCGATAATCGATGCCCCATTTTCCGTTCATCCGCTTATCTACAAGCTCGGGGTAACACAATAACCGTTTGATAAAACCTTCAAGACGACGATATACATCGATAGAATACCTCACTCTCGCGAATATAATACACCTTATTCCAATATAACGTCGCGAAATTATTGTCAACAAATAACGCGTTAAAAAGATTTTACAAAAAAAAAAAAACAATTACTCGCGACAAAATGTATCACACGTACAATGGCGTATCTTCGCATTCGTGTCGTAACAAATCCTTCGTCGCAACAAACCCGGAGCCCCGATATAACGAGAGAGTAACACGTGATCGATGTCTCGGAATACGTCGTCAACGTGTACACGACGAAGCGCGCGACGTGTTGCGAAAACGGAGGAGCGATTATACCGGCAACGATTTCCTCTTTCGGAACAGGGCACGTCGACCTGATTCCAATTACGGTTTACCACGTGACAACGAGGAGCGCACACGCTATCGTCACGCGCGCGACGAAGAAACTGTTTGCCTCGACGCGAGATTATCGCGCCTTTAATTCGTGACTCGGTCGTTGCGAATCATTCGACCCGCTATCGTCCACATGTGTGTGTATATATAAATGTCCTTGCAAAACATCGTCTACTCGTAATCATCACGATGCAAGTAGAAATTCAGATTAATGCCAATTCAACGGCTCCGCGATAAAAAACACACAATCGGATATCGCACGCTCGCGAAGCGTGATGGAAATGTGAACGAAACTAGATTTTGTTAAGAGCAACAGAAAAAAGTGAGTGAGTTGTGAAAAATTGTGACTCTTCAGCTAAGGAAAACGAAGAACCTTGAAAAGTCTCAAAAATCTCTAGTAAATATCTCGTGAATATTATTATATTTTGCGATATGTCTTCGTGCCGGTAAAATCCTTGAAATAAAATTACCTTGCAAATTTGCATATTTATAAAGCGCCGATGCGGTATCATTGATTACATAAAAAAAAAAAAAAAAAAAATTATTGTTTATCGAGTCTAATAATATCACGTAACGTGGAAAATAGGTTGTATATATGTACCAGAGTTAAATCACAACATTAACTCGATTTTCTTACGAGCGTGACATAAATATATTATATATGCGTGCGGCATTATGCAGAATATAAAGGCGCGTCCGACATACTCTCTTGTTTACGATATATTCGCTGATCATAAACTATGCAGAACGGTTTAATAATAGAATGAAATTGGATTTCACTCACCACGACGAGCGCGTGCGTCAGAGCAGTCGATGACCTCGACCTCCTCGGTGTCATGCCGACGACCTCGCCCCTCATGATGCTCTCGACGACTGTGTAAGAGAGTAAAAGCGAAACACACTCAGTACACTTACGGAAACAGCGTGTACACTTTGTGCGTGATTGTTTGCATTTAATCGGTAGCACAGCGTGCGCGAAGTTATCGCACAAAGTTATCAATACAAAGTTACACAAATTTGAAAAATCGAAAGAATTATTGCTCTATATTCGGTAAATTAAATCCCGAAAGAATGAACGGTTTTAAATCCATCCACGAAAGGTCAAACCAACTCTTTCGCAACACTACCAATGCTTACTTTTACAAGTAACATCCTTAAAAGTCGAGTTTTATTATTAAATTCTTAATAAAATTTTAATTACGCTATCAGGCAAATGTGCATTTTACTTTACGTTGTATAACAACTTTCTTTCTTTTTTTTTCTCTTACCTCCATCGCCAATTAGCCTCATTTGTACTAAAGTGGGATCCTCGTTGTGGTCCTCGAGGACTGTGTCGTCGGTGACAGTCAAATCCTGAAAATAACGTGAAGTAATGATCGCATCGAGACGCGATAAAGGTCGGTATAGATAGGAACCTTATTAAACATTTTAAACACACGCATAAACACGAAAGGACATAAAAACGCTTTTATCATTAACCACTCGGACAAAGATAAAAAAAAGTGCATCGGATAAAAATGTTGATCATCTATCTATCAACGCTTTTTTTCCTGTTTCTTCTTCCACATTTTTTTTTTTTTTTTTTTTTTTTTTTTTTAATAGCGACGAGATACGAGTCGAGACACTCAATTATTTCCCATGTTTTGTCGAGTCACGTGGCACGATTTTAGTCAAGGTTTAATGAGAACCGTTAATTAATTTCGAGATTAACGCTCTGAGAAATTTGGAGAATTTTCTACGGAGAAGTTTCACTCTCGACCGATTCGTTCACGAAGCGCGTATATTTATTTCGCTAATTCGCGGGTCAAAGATCGGCCGATCGATGGTCTGGCTTCTCGTCAAGACCCGTCACGATCGACGCCTCTTTCTCTCTCTCTCTCTCTCTCTTTGTCAATGCGCTTAACTGATCAGCGGCGAGAGTCGTCGTCTGCCTGTTGCGAGATGCGCGCGCGAAACGACGCGCAATTGCGATGCCGACTATTTGCGTGCGTGTCGATGCAATTTCCGATGCAATTAATTTTTACACTGTCGCACCGCCGTCGTTGACAGCATTTTGACTGTCATCGAATGTTGAAGAATAATTTCCGAGAATTTACGCGAAAATTCGTAATATATGCGCAATACACATTTGATCGATAAATTATACAACTGTGTGACAAAATGCGATAATATTGTAACTCATAAATTATGTAAAAAAATGCGTATCCGCGAGAAAACTGTCCGCTGCAAATAATTTTTTTAATTTCTACGTTAAATCGCACGGAAAAACCAACGAATGTGAAAACATTCGCTTAACATATGTAGAAATCAAATGAAGCTCGCAATTTCGCATTCGTTTATTAATTCCACCAGTGGAATAATGTTTTGCACAATGAATGACAATATATGTACGCTTCTCATACATTTTGATGTTCTTTACGCGCGCGTCATTTCTTCGTGATATTTAAAGTGTTTGTCCGTAAAAGACGTGGAGGATCCCACGACGCGAAGAGATATTCGAATAAACTTCAACAGGCAAGCGATTCGATTCCGCCGATACTCTCGAGAAATATTCGACGCAGACGTGTATGTATACATATTGTACATATATATATATATATATATGTATAAAAGAAAGAAAGAAACACGAAAAGGTAAGAGCGCGCGCGAGTGACAAAAGCTTCCTCAGACAATCCAGCCGATATTTTATGTTCTTTCGCCCTTCGATCCTCCTTTCCCAGAACGTTTTCTCTCGTCGCGGACTATTTCGGGGATTTAGTTTTCCAATAGGAATGCCGCGCCACCGCCAAGATAAATTATCGGAAGCTTCCTCTCGCCGAGAGAGGCAAGACGAGGAGGATTACTTTCGCGAGAAGTCTGTCGTTCCTTGCTGATGTTTAACGGCAAAACAAAAAAACAAAAAAACGAGGGAAATATCAAACGAGAAGAAAGAAATTGGTCTTGTTTGTCGGAGTCGCTTCGAGACGGAGAGTTTCTCGTTTTCTTTTATAGCACGTTACATATATAACAAATCAATTGCATTTATAGGAGTATATAAAAGAAAGATATTGAATAAATTTCAAATTTCTCTTCTTTCAGTCGCGCGTTTTCTCCGAGCATATTGATGAAAAATGTTTTATAACGGAGATAAGCAAATTTGATTGAAATATCGTTTTTCGGTCTCGACATTTTTCCGCGAACTAGTATTTTTTTTTTTCTAGCGAACATATTACACGTCACATTCGCGTATGTATATATTAATAACACGTAATGGATCTTGATATTGTTGAATTTTAGAGTTCGGATGCTACAAATCGCGCAGCGCGAGCAAAAGCTCGCAAAATTTCTACCGCGGGACATTTTCCATTTGCTGATAAGAAGCGCGTCGTAGAAGCGCTGTAATAATATATATTTATTATCTGGTCCTCACCTTGGTAGACTCGTTGTAACCGACGATCACGGCTGTGTACCATTGTGTGGTGCCTTCCGCCCGATAAACTTCGACCCTGAAACCGACCAGAACGCTGGGCGTAGTCAGCAAAATCCTCTGGCCGTCCTGCATCTCGGCCCATCTCCTAACGGCGTTTCCCCAGGGCATAGCGCCCTTAGTCAGCTCCCAGTCCTGCTGCAAAAAATTGAAACAAAAAAAAGACTAGAATTGAAGCTTCGTGGAAAACTTGATTAAGAAAAGCGAAATGTTCTTCGTTTCAGATTCGAGAGAGCTGTTCGCGATTTTGAAAAAAAAAAAGCGAGAAAGAGGGAAAAGTTCGCGTCGGTTTAAAATGAGAGAGATATGTAACAAAAAGAAGAAAAATATAAGAAAACCTCTGCGCGGAGTCGGCAACGAGAGATTTATTCTCCGTGCAAATGCATCTTAACTATATATATATATATTTGCGATTTCAATCGGAGTATTTTGTTACTTTATTAGAAATTTTCAAAAGAAAAAATTCGTGCAATGTGCGCGCAAAAATATATTCGTTCTGCTGGGACACGAGTTTGCGATTCTATAAATTACTTTGATGTGTATATGAACGTTAGTAATACTGTCAAGGATCTTAGGATGTAAATATCGATAATAGCAGTCGAAAGTAAATATCGATAATAGCAGTTGCTACACGAAGTCGCGTAAATTTTGTCGGACATTACGTAACCGGCGTTAGTGCCGAATGCAGTTGTTTGATGCATGATCCTATTTATTTGTTGATTCTGTTTTCGTCTCGTGTGTGTGTGTGTGTGTTAAACACGGTCAGCCGACCGCGTCGGCGAGAATAACGAGGCCAACGATCTCTTTGCGAGAAAAATAAGAATAATAATAACGTGAAATATCAAAATCCGATTTCTACCGAAATACGTCGTGACTGATAACCGATATCGTCGATAGAGAGTATTTCGTTTGCGGGTGTAACACATAACGGCGTCTGTCGAGAAATGATTAGATTAGACGCGCGACAGAAATGAGACGTTTCGAATATTTGATATTCTTCTCGGTACGCCGGATCTATTATCGTGCACGTCGATAATTTTGAGCAAACGAGATTAATTAGAGTGTCGGTGAAAATGTGGCATTGACGAGCGTTAATTATTATGTGTCACCGTCCAGCTTCTTGTAACTGCAAGTTGTCGAGAGAGAGAGAGAGAGAGAGAGAGAGAGAGAAAAGAACCGTCATCAATCAAACTCCTCAGTTAATTTGTTCTTCGTCGCTTACGTCTCTATTGACAAATTACATTTGACAAGTACCTGGTAGTGCTAGTACACATGACACAAGAATCTTTTCAAATCTCTACTTGAAGTTGTTGGACGTATTGCGCGATGATTGCACGCGTTATTTATAAATATCGACATCGATGGCGGTAATATAATAGCAACTCTCTCTTGGCGCGAAATGTGCGAAATTCGGAAAGAACAATAATATTGAATTTTTCCGCTTTTTCCGCGATGTGACGAGTACGCGCTCTCGTTCGCGTATCGTTACGTCACCGTCGCGTCATTACGTCAGAAACGCGCGTTATGCAATCATCGCGCGCAGCGTGACGGCGCGAGACGCGTTAATGGCGGTAATACAACGGCAATTAGAACGTTATTACCGAAGCGTCGAGAGCACTTAAAACGTGCGCGCGGTGTGTGTCGTACCTCCGCGAGACAATCCCTCCCTGTACGGCGCTCCAGAGACGGGTTTACTCTTTTTTTGTTTTTCTTTGTTTTGTTTTTTTTTTTATTCCCTCTCTTCCGCAGAAAAAATCTATTACACGTATATTCTTTTTAATTTTGAATAAACTTAATATCTTTTTAATTTATATTGATATTTAATTACAATAGTACGCACTCGCAGAAATCACGAACTAAAAGCGAGATATGTCATTTAGATAAAACACTCTCATGCGAGTTCCGATAAATGTGTGCGCAACACACATGCTCTCTCTTTAAATTATCTAAATTATATCTTCTCTTACGGGGATTATTCTAGATTGCTCTCTATATGTGTGTGTGCGCGTATACACTTTTGCACTCGCAGCGCGAGCGTGTAGCTTTATCTTTTGCGACTCTCTCGTTTTTGTCAGAAACAAAAGTGCTCGCGAATGTAAATTTTTAAAGTCATTCCGCGCATTCAATGCTGAAGAAGCACGAGCATAATCGACGGAAAATTTTGCCGCGAACGCGAAACGGTTAATTTTTCCCCGATCGATCTGTTTATCGCAAAACGCCGCAATATCGAATAGAAGAGCGGAGTTTGTCTAGACTCGTGCGCATGCAATTATGAGGTTAAAATAAACGACGGGAATCGATCTCACGATCGATGAGGATTATCGGTCGGTCGCGCTGCGGATTATTCATTCGATTACGGTAACTCGATTGCGAGAAAATGTCATTCGGTATTATAGACCGCTCGAGCGATCGTTTCCCGGAATATATCCTCTTTCGAAGAAAACGTCCTTGTTCTTCCACATCGCGGGCACTCCATTTTTCCAACATCGTGAAAAATTTAATTCTCATCCAAGAAGAACATCCTCGACGCGCTTTTCTTCGTTTTGCGACGCATATCTCTCTTAAATGCAAATTTCTTTGCGAAGAAAACTCTTGCTATTCTTTTTTCATATCTTTCTCTTTCTCTTTTTTGTTTGTTATTCAAAAATTCTCTTCAACATAAATTCTCTTCAATCGTGACAACTGTGTGTCCACACGGGGTCATGTATTTCTCTGAGAAATCGACGAAAGTCATTATCGGTGAGAAAATCACGATCTACACGCCGGCTGCTATCGTATTCTATCACCGCGGGTCCTCGTTAGCAGTTACTACGCGGCAGCTAATTAATTAAGGAGTTCCTTAATTAAGAACGCGCCCGCCATTAATCGCGATGCGTTTGCTTCGTACAATCACTGAAGCGCCGGCATAGATAAAACAAATGGCAGATGACTGTCGTGTAAAGTTCAAATTGAAGACCGTGGAGGCAGATGCGCACCGAGTTCGTGTGCTCGCGCAATAAAATTACACTTCGCGTGCAGTCGGTTTTCTCGAGCGCGCGCGCACGCCGCGCCGCCCGTGTAACCGTTCGATAAAATTGACTCAATAATGACCTCGCTAACTACGATATTTCCTCCCCTCCGATATTGCAAATATGTATATGTATATATATATACACGTTCATTTTATCGTCGCGCGATACTTAATCGCGTTGCATTAAAATCCCCGCCCTCGATGGTCGATGCACGCACAGCGGGATTGGCAGTCACCGCAGCATCATTTATAAACGGAGGTCTTTCGTAACTAGAATATTACATAGAGATATATAAGCTCGCGCGGTAGAAAGTTGAGCTTCGAGGCATCAAAGACCCTTGGCACGGGTATGTAAGACAACGTTCGTCCCAGAATCCCCGCTGCTTTATTTTAATAACGGATTTCTTCCCGGCAAATTTCAGATGCGATATTTCGAAAATTCCGAAGGAAGCGGGTGATTTATTACAATGTTTTCAATGTTAAATATTTCGGTAATCGGAGCTCGACTCCTCACTCTTCCCCCGAAATCTCCGAGAGAAGAATAAGACGTTCTCTGTGATGATCTTCTATAAGAATGTTCAATATTTAATCATCGCATCGGGAATCCCATTGGAACTCGATGTATCGACGGAATTCGGAATTTAATTAGAAAACCAGTATTTAAAATAAAATGTAATTCCTATGCGTCTTTTGTACAAGGATTCTCATCAAAAATCACCATCGCCTCGCCGAGTTCGAGAAACGGAGAACGACTAAGGCCGCTCTCATGCGTTTAAATGTGTGTAAGATTGATCTCCGAGATGTGGAAAAAGGAACAACGCGATCGTTCCTCTTCATCATGAACAAGCGCCTTTCACGAGAGGTGAAACGCAGACAGGATCCCGGACGGATTCTTATACTTCTCCCGAGGATCGCGTGAAGGGAGGCCGAGGGGTATAATGCCGCGCCGTCGCGCTTGGCTAAGGACCGTTAGACAGAACGGGAATATGTTGGCGCCTCCTCTTGGCCGCACTCCAACGTTCCCGGATCATGATCAAGCACGCGCGCGCTACCGACGCGAGTCGCCGGCAGGAGGCAGCGGTCGTCAACAGCAACGTGCGCATGGGCGTCGATAAGATCCTTTTCGAGATCGGATCTAGAAGTTGTAGTTCTAAGAGAATCTACGAGGAATTTGTATTTTCCGCCGCGTTATATGTAAAACGTAACGAGACCGTAAAAAGTGAGACGCTTTTTGATTTCTTCGATTTTCTTTCGATGATGCGTTAAGCAGTGGCCTACCTGTTCATCAGTCACAATCCTATCTAATGTTTTCAAATCATACAGACACAATGAGAAAGAAAGATGCACGTTTTAAGTTTGTCATTAGTCAATTTTACGCTCTTTACTGTCGTAGATTTATTTAAGTTATGACGAAACGTGCAGGAAACAAAATCGCGACGCCTATGGTCGCGAACCGGCGACGCAAACGAGAGCAATGCGAGAGAGAACGTCTCCGCAATAGTCGCGCGCAAAGTGCACGCGTGCGTGCACGTGAGTGTGTGCGCGCGCGCGCTAGGTATGCGGCGCAATGCAGCGAGGAGAAAGAACCCGGTGCATTTATAGTTCAGGGTCAGCACACTTTTCGCGAGAGAGGCTCTCTTGCGCGCACACAACTTCGCCTCCGGACGAATTCGACTCTCCCTCCCTCTCGCTTTCGTCGTTTCGTCGACGCCCGTTTTTCTTCTCGTTTTTCTCGTGCACTTAACTGTCGACTTTCTCCTTTTCCCGTAAGAACGCGCACCGAACCGCAGCTGCAAGTTAAAGATCTATGGCCGTTCGCGAAAGAGAGACTTCTTGTTAACGCGAGGATCAATTTATCGTTTTAAAGAGAAACACGAAGAAATATCGACTTCTCGCGGTCACGCTTTGCGCGCGCGTTCGTCGAAAGACAAATTTTCAATTGCAACATTTTAACTTTTATTTTGTTCTCTTATTCCATTACTTTTCTCGTTAAATTTTTCATCTTTTTTTTCTCTCTCACGAAAAGACGTGTGATTTCCGACGCACTTCTCGATCGAGAAGGCAATTTGTCTCGTTTAAAATAGACCAAGTAACGCACAGCAAGCAAAAAACGGATTCGAAAGGTGAGGCACACACCTGAGTCTGACCGCCGTGACTGAAAGTTCTCGCTACACGTAAACGACTTATACCGCCGTTCTGCCGCGTCGCAGAGGGAAAAGTTTTAACGGTAAAAGTTTTCCCGGTAGTTTAATTACTTGGAAACAATTCCAACTCGCCTAAAACTCTCTTCCTGTCCTACGTAACACAAGTGCGGCAACTTCCGAAGTGGCCGCACGCACACACGCGCTGTTCCCTTCTTTTTTTTTCTCGCGACGAGAGTCGCTTGATGGATTTATTATCTTGATCGAGTGTGTTCTGCGTTTCTTTATCCGGGAAACCCGTCTCTAACGTGGAGTTAGAAATGTCTGCGCGATCATTCATTATAACTGTCTTGAAACGATACGACTCGATAGAAAGTCGATTAACGCGCTTGCTTTGGAGGTCAAAAGGTAATAATCGGAGTTTTTAATTACTCTTATCCCAACGGTTTTGCAAACGATTAATGCAACAAAGTATAACAGAACGCGATATCCAATTACGATAAAATACAAACGATAAAATGAAAACTTTTACCGTTGTTATTTTAACGATAATAAGTTCGAACGTTATAAGCACAGATAGTGAATTATTACACGAAATCAAAGCAAAAGTTTGTATATAATCCGCTCTATGAAATTTTTCCCGCGTAAATTTTATACGCGCACGCATATATTGTTTCGACGCAAAAAAAATACCCGCCCTCTGTCCTCATAAAAATTTCGGTCGAATTCTCTTACCCAAGTGTAAGAAGATATATGTTTTTCGGGGGGAAGGGTGAAAAGTTGTGCCGCGCTTTCGCAAGAATAATTTCTGCACACACGCGAAAGTGAAACGGGAAACTCGAGTCAAAGTTCGGCTGCTCATCTTCCAGCCGGCAAGTTCGGTCGGCTCTTCCGCGCGGCTCTTACGAGAAGTTGGACAACGAGTCCCGTGAAAGATTACTTACAGCAGCAAGTAGCGAGCCGGTAGAGAAAGAGAGTGAGAGAGAAAGACGGAGGGGTGCGCCAATGGCTCCGGAACTTGTTCTCTAACTAAGTTCCCCAGAACCCTCTAACGAAGTAAGTTTCCAGTCGTAAAGCGGAAGTGGCCGCCGCGCCGCACTCGCCGACCGAATCTCGCTTCGAGCGGGCTCTTAATCGTTTTGAGATTTTCTATCGCATCTCGCGCATGAAATACGCGCGGGATGCCGCCGCGCGGCGATGAGGAAATTAGGAAGTAAACGAGATAACGCATTGCGTCAATGTACCTCGGACAGCGGAAATTGTTCTCGCGAATGTGTGACATTTTACAGATTCACGTTCCCCCGAAGAATTACGTACAAGAGTTGTAAATTCTTAAATTGTTATGCATTAAACCAAGATTTAA
>QVNW01003518.1:0-10313 GCA_014825475.1 Pseudomyrmex flavicornis
TTACTCTCTTATTCTCTCTCTCCCTTTCTCTCTTATTTTTCTCTCTCACTTTCTCTTTCTCTCATTCTTTTCTCTCGGTCTCTGTTTTTTTTCTCTTTTTTTTTCCTTTTCCATTTTCTCTCTTTTACTATCTCTCTCTCTCTCTCTCTCTCTCTCTCTCTCTCTCTCTCAGGGGATATTATCTCAGAGCGCTTATTAGAAATAAAGCAACATTCATTCATTCATTCTCTCTCTTTCTCTCTCTCTCTCTCTCTCTCTCTCTTTTATTTTTTCTGTTATTTTCTCTCTCTTACTTTCTCTTACTCTCACTCTTTTCTCTCTGTCTTTATTTTTCTTTCTTTTTACCTTTCTTTTTCCATTTTCTCTCTCCTTCACTTTTTCTCTCTTTCTCTCTGTCTCTGTTTGTCTGTTTTTTTTTTCTTTTTTTTTCTTTCTTTTTCTTTTTCTTTTTTTCTATTTTCTCTCTCTTTCACTATCTTTCTCTCTCATTCTTCTTTCTTTGTTTCCGTTTTTCTGTTTCTCTTTCTCTTTTTTTCTTTTTCCACTTTCTCTTCTTCTATATTTCTTATTTCCTGCAATTTCTTCATCTTCTTTCTCTTGTACACAATTTTCATTATTTCTTTCCAACTTTTCTTTGTCCGTTAATGTCCGCAATGTTCATATACATATGTCTCTATGTCTCTTTCTCTACTCTACTCTCTAGTTTACTTTCTTTCCTTTTCTTTTACTTTCTTAATTAAATAAATTTTTTTATTGCATCTGTTCTATGTCAAAGCTATATTTTTACACATAATTTAACAGTTGCGGAATTATTGTTATAAAAATATTTATTGTTTATCAATTTAGTTATAACGCGTAAAAATAAAGCGTGATAAATATTTTTGATACCTCACTTTTCTTCTTTGATCAAAAGAAAACAGCCGCTAAAGCTCACCGAACCATTATGGAAACTTATCCTGATTCTGTTTTGCATACATACTATCAGGTCACATATTGCTAAGTCCGTGAAAACAAAGTTATTGGGTCTTAGATGAGAAGTCTTACCCCGCGTATTCTCCTGATTTCGCTCTATCTGATTATTACTTGTTCCTATTGATGCAGTACGCTCTTAAAAATACACATTCAAAATGTCGAGGAAGTCAAAAAAATGTGGATCGATGAATGAGTGGATTGCTTCAAAAGAAGTCTTTGTTATCGTGGAATTTACTTATTACTAGAAAGATGGGAAAAAGTTGTAACAAATAAGGGACAATATTTTGATTGAAATATAAAATATAATTTTTTAAATAAACTAGCTTAACACAGACGCGCGCTACGCGCGCGTTATTATTTTTACAAAAAAAAAACATCCGAGAAACGAGAGACGACGACACGCTTTTTCTGATGTGCATGCATCTATGATTTGTTTTCAATTAGTTGTTAGTTTGTTAAATTGCTTTTGTATATTATATGAATTTGTATATTATATGAACATCTATTACATATATAGTCTCTTATCGCAATATTTTATCATGAACGTTTAATTCACTCATTAAAGAGCACCGTATAGTACAAATTTTTAACATGTAAAACAGTTTACTTTATATACTGGTATATAATGTGCATGCATATGTGTAATATCTGTTATTGTGTTTGTACTATATAGTACTGTAAACGTTTTTTAAGAATCACTGTGCATAATTTTTTATTAATAATGTGTTTTTTTTGTGATGGAGCCACGCAATTGAGACAGAAATGAGAGATATAGCAACTAATTAGCTACAAATTAGCACTAAAAAAATTCGTAATTTAATTTTGTTTATTTTAATTTTTTCATGCGGCTGTGCTGATTTAAGATAGCACAGCCATCGGTTTTTCTTTAAATAATTGAAGTAACAAAATCGACAGTAGAGCAACTATTTAGCCACAAATTTGCACTAAAAGAATTCGTAATTAATTTTTATTTATTGTTTTTTTTTGTGTGGCTTGAGTTTAGACTTACGTCAGCACAGCCGTTAGTTTTTCGAAAATGCCTGGAGCAACAAAATCGACAATAGAGTAACTAATTAGCAACAAAAGAGCACTAAATATTTATGTAAGTTTTTTTTATTGTGTTGAAGTGGCTGTGTCAACTTTATATTCTTGATGCTATGCTGATGTTGATCTTTTGCTAATTTATTTTGATAAAATTTAATTATTTCTAACTGCAAAAAATTGGCAATTTTATAAGAATCTAAATTAATATATGCTGATATTTCTTTTTTAATTTAAATTATCACTGAACAAGATTCAATGTAAGGATCAAAACGTTTGATTATTAGATATATTTTAAAAGAAATTAAAAATTTTACACACGTCTATTTTGTTTTTGTATATTAGCTCACATTAGGTTCTAAATATTATAGTAAACTGGTTTTCTTTAAAGAAATAGATACACAATGAGCAATTTGATTGTAGAAGTTGGACAATAAAACAAAATCATTTATTGCAAAAAAATGCAAACTTTTACGTGATAACACTTTCGGTTGTCTTGTCACCGCTCTCTTTTACGACGTTTTTCCTCTTACGGTCTTGAAGAATTTCGCGAAACTCGCGCACAATCTCGTATGTCGCCGGAGTCTTCGGTTACAAAGAATCTCTAAAAGGAAAAAGAACATCACGGAGTTATGCCCGAAGAGTCGTTCTCGAGCTTTGCAGTCCCCGCATATTTTTGTTATACCCAGCTGGAATTAAGCAGATTTATCTTACCATGCGGTAGCAAACTGCAACTTTGTCATTTTTGTTATCTCTCTGTAGCGGTAAAACATAACAAAGAGAAGAGTCGAAAACGAACGCCAAGCGAAGAAAAGTTCTCGTAGGATAGCGGCTGCTAGGAAGAGACACTCGTTTATTTCTTTGTAAGTTGCTTCTTCCCTTTTTTCTTTGTCCTACATTCCTTACGCAGAGAGAGTTGACTATACACTCGCGGACCTTGACGGCATTCCTTGCCGTCATTGCTTTTGAATCATTATGGAAAGTTTCGCCCTTAACAATAGCACTGCACATTTTTTTGTTTAACTAACTTTATTAGCATAAATCAATAAAGAACTGTATTTTTTATCATAACATTTTTAAATATCACAAATCAAAATCAATCTCGATGCCATATAGTCAATCAAATTCAGAGCCGATAAAAAAAAACAACTTATTAAATGAAAATATTTAATATTATATGTTTTGTATATTTTATGAAATATTATTTTTGAAATATTAAAAGTTAAATAAAAATTTTACAGATTGTTTGCATACATAGACATATGGGTATAAGCAATTTACAAAGAAATAAACTCATCTCAAAGAGATTGCGACTGTCAACAATGACGTCGTTAGTAGAAAAAAAAACAAAACAATATCGGTAGAATAATTATGCGAAAAGACGAGTGAAGTAAGCTTCGCGAGTTTTGCCTCGTGGATATCTTATGTAATATAAATAGTTGCGTTTCCTTAAGTATTGAAGATTTACTTCACTCGAATTAATATTATAATACGAAAAAATTACCACTGGAGTTTGAGGTAACGTTAACTTTAAGGAGAGAGTGAGAAACGAGAAAAGAAAAGAGTATGTGGAAAATAGGTGAAGGCGCTGCTCGGTATCCAGAGATTGGAATGTCGTCTCTCGCGCCCGCAACTTTGTCGATAGAGAAGTCTTATTCCTGTAAGATATTATTCTGTCCGACTATTCTTTTCAGAAATTAAACAACAAATAAATTCACCTTCTTTTCTTGATGCTATGAACAATTATATAAATGTATATTTCATCAAAAGTTTATACCCAAGAGATTACATAAAGATTTACAATGAAGATAGATATTTGCTCGACTCGACTTGACTCCGCCGCATTATTCTACGCGATCGCTGCCTTATAAGAGAGTGAGTCGCAATTTGCAATTTTGAGCAAGTACGGTCACGCGTTTCGGCAATAATTCTCAACGCTCACGCAAGAGCGCTGACTGTTCTACCCATTGAGTAAAAAGAAACAGGAGGGAGCGTTTGGTCCTAAAAGTGCTGACGGAAGTGACTATATAAAGTGGTCGCTCAAAGGCGCCAATATTGAATGATTTTTCAGCATTTTAGCATGATAGCGATACATAGTAGTATCTTGTATGTATCGCTATCATGCTGAAAACATTCAATATTGTCGCTTAAAATCTTCTGTAATAATTAGGCAAAGATACAGTTAAAAGAAAATAATTTTTATGTTCAACAATAATAGCAAGTTTTAAAAGTCGTAAATAATATTGAATAAATAATATCAAATTCTATTATCACAATTTATTGTCTTTTAAATAAAATAAGTTTTGTATAAAAGTTTCTTACTTTATCACCAGGGCTCATGTTGTTGAATACATATCTAATTCTTAAATTAAGATAATTTTCGGCGATGGATTTTAACAATAAATTTATATGATTTTCTAATGGGTGATTGTCTAGTGCATGACTCTGCAATTTTTCAAATACGGATAGTTGCAAAAATTCCGCCATTATACGTTGTATTACCTTTTCTTTTTTTATGTTGTATAAGTTTTGTTGATCGAAAAATTCTTTCCTAAAAAACTTTTCGCATACAATACAAATTTTTACAACATCATTGCTAGGATATGCTAAATCTCTTCTATTCTTAACTTTTATTAAACTAGCCGTCAAATTTTCCTTAAGACCAAATAAAGCACCAACACAAGATTCGCACGCAAGTGACTTAGCTAATTTACGTGATACAAAGCCTGCAATATAAATAATTATCTCTTCACAATATTGTGATAATCGCATGTTTGTAAAAAAGTAGTCATGATCAATATACTCAGTGTCGTCTTCGACAGTCTTTTCCAAAAAGTCTGGAAAAGACGAGTAGCTATTATTTATTTGATTTTCTGGCTTTTATTTCGAACTTGGACAATTCAAAATATCTATTTGATTCAATGGAACACAATTACCAAGACCTCCTTCACGAATCTCAGCATGAATGAGCAATTTCTTATAAACAGCTATAAATTAGCGACAGGTAGGATTATTATTGTAGCCTCCATGCAATCTTATTGATCCAAAAAATAGTTCAATATGATCTTGGCTGCATTTATAGACCGGCAAAAATTTGAGAGATGGATTTTCACAATTAATGTGTATATCATAAATGTTTATGATTGATTGTAAACATACAGCGATTCCGATGAATCCCGTTTTCCTATTTGATCTAACAACACGTTGCTCGTTATCAAATTTTAAGCCCAAAATATATTTATTGAATCTAACTGCAAAATCCTTTATAAATTGTATATTTTGTTCACATACCGCTTTTTTGAAACCAAATCCAGACAACTTATGTGAATTTAATATATCAAAAGCGTCATTCATAATTATAACAAAATTTATTGTTGCATCGCAGTTTTTAAAATCATCAAGGTTTAAATTGTTTTTACAAAATGTCGATGATTCTGCCACGGATCTACTCAATAATTGTGTCGCAAGTTTTACTTTCATTTTTTGCTTAAAAAATTGTATGTGCTGCCTTCGTAACTTATTGCCTAAATAGAGACCTTCAGTTTCCTACAGTTCATACAACTTAATGATAAAATTATAATTGATAATATCACTGTTATTGTCGATCATTATCTTTTTATCTCCAAAAGTATTTCGCACTAACTTACTTACTTATGTGAGATGGATCAGGCAATACTTGCACTATATGATTGTTATTTTTGAAACTTGTTTTCATATTTTTTATGTTCAGAGAACATCCGAGTAATTTCGCCATTACAAAATTAGCTTGAACACCATCAAAAGTTAAACTTATAACATTCACCGCAATGAAAAAGCGTTTTCAAGCACTGCGTAACCAAATTCATTTTTTGAGTTCCGGTGAGTCCATTTATGAAAAAGTATTCTATTGGACATTTCCAAGTATCATTTATAGCCACAATCATAAAAACAAAAGCTTCTCGCGCAATATTTCTATCCTGATCTAGTGCTACTCCAAAATCTACATACCCGTAGTATTTATTACCATCGAATTCTATTTTATGTCTTATAGCTATTTCATCGATTATCAATGCGCACATGATCTGTTGTTTAGAACTTTTCGCTTTTATTTCAATCATTTTCAGAGCTTCTACAGACAATCCTGGTGATGCAATAACTGTTGAATACCACTTTGATAATGTTTTACGATGTGGCAAACAATTATTGAATTTTTTTCACACATAATCATACGCTTTCCCTGAAAAAAATGAAGTGTTATAGCAAACTTTCTTATTTCTTCCTCATAATTTTTCTGCACAGTAGCTTTCGTCGTCTTTTGAAACAACCTATTAATTAGTTGCTCATTTGGTCCAAACTCTTGCATTATTGTGTAAGCGTTGTCATTAGATACTACCAAGTTTTTTTTTGTAAGCTCGTGTATAACTGATTTTAATTTAAATATTGTTTTTTTCTGATTCCAATTCTTCTTCTGCAACTTTCTGATATTATTTGACTGGTTGGCAAGTACCCGTCCCATCGATAAAATTTTTTTTTTAATATAACTTTCTTCGGCGTATCATTTGGTAAAATTTCTAATGGAACGTCACTTTCACGACAAAACGTGCCAGAGGAGGTAGAAGACAACGATTCTATGTTGAGACATTTCTGTTAGATAATTGAAATTCTATATCAATATTTCATAGTTCTATGAGTTGTGACTTACCCATTCGCAAAGTATCATTCACTGTTGATTCTTCTATCGAATCCATTGTATTCGTATCAGTATCCAAACTACAATTCATCGATGCTGCATCTGACGATGTAATTTCTTTAACGTCTGTTAAAGATGTTTCATTCACACTTTCTGTCTGCGCATGTATTGTCATCGCAGTGACTGTTGCATCAAGTACACCATCACTTATTTTTTATGATTCAACACTTATTTCACAACATTTTTTTATAATAGTTTCTATGATCTGTTGTACACAATACGCGTCAATGCATACGCTCGAGCATTCCCTCTCCTTTTCAAAAAGTGGTCGCTCAAAATGGTTGCTATGACGTACATCCGTCCTCGGATTTGTCTACCCCCACTACCGATACGTTCCCTCCTGTTTCTTTTTACTCAATGGTTCTACCTTATCGCTGGCGCGCTCCAGCGGCTGATTCTTTACATTCCCTTGAGTATCCTGTTCTCGAACTTTGTCTTCAAGTCTTATGTTACTTTTTTTTACTTATTTTTTCTTTTGGCCGTTATCGTTATATGTGTATTGCCATCTTTTTTTATTCGGTGGTACGATAGATTCGTTTCTATTTTTTTCTTGTCTTCATATTTTTATATTGTCATTGTGATTTATCGAGTAAATCGATTGGAGTGATGTTACAAAGAGAATGTATTACCGGCAATTCCACCGCGACAACGTGGAGTTGCGCTTATTCACCGAACGCACGTCCCATCAAAACACGTCACGTCGCGAGCGCGATTGCGATAAATTACATCGTCTTCCGAAGACAATGCACTGACAATGCGCGCGTGTGCAAAGTGCTCGCCGCGATTAGACTGCGTACACGTTGTCTTTTATGCATGCTGATTGACTCGATTTACTCGAAGAGACGACACGCATCTCTTTGTAGAAACATCGCAAACGTTTTAATTTATTTTGAAAATAAAAAAATAAGAATATAAGACCACACAAAATAGAGTCAATGGTGGTATATGTACAAGTATTTATTCTCTCAAGTTTGACAGGAGAAGGAGACATAAGAAGTCCAAAACATCGGAAAGGAATATTTTTTAGAAAAGATTTTTTATTTAAAAATTCTTACAATTAGACATAAGTGTACTAGCTTTTTCTTTACTTTTCTTATAATAGTGAGTTTTCCCTGTTTTCACAACCGCACTGAATTTAAATAACATTTATGTTATATATGTTTCCAAATAATCGTCCGGAATACACTTCTATATTGTATTTAAACGTCCACCTTCATCTTGAACCATAGATTCTTTGGGTTACATTCGTTCAAAAAATACATTTTTAAATGTTCCCAATCTTTAAGAACTCGTACTATATAGATCTTCCATAAAAATCACTTTCTCTCAAAGACAATTAATCACATTTACTATAGAAACCGGTAATACTCCAACCGTTTTTTGTACACTTTCATAAAACCAATGCCTAATATCGTCTAACTATGATACTTAGGACCTCTTCTTTAATTTTTTCTACAAATAAGATTCCATTTTCCAGATATAAATAATTGTTTGAGATTATCATCCCAACAATATTTTTCAGCGATGTTTTGATTTTCAAAAAAAGTTTTAACTTTTAGGAAGACGGTTTCGCCTTCGAATCTCTCTGAAGAAAATAATTTAGACATTCTAGAAATTCATATGTACATTTCTTTGTTACCGGTGACATATACAATAAAAAAAAAGTGCAAAAAATCTCAAATTGCAGACACAATATTCTTTTCCTATTAAAAGAGAAAAATTCTTGTTTTTTAATATATTAACTAACAAAGTCAGTCGGTGCAGTCTTTCTTCGCTTCCGTATCCTGACAATTTTTATTAATCGCATTATCATTCGGTTTATATACAAAACGGAAATCTTTTGAGAATCTTTGACAGGTTTTGTTTTTAACCATTATTCGAGATATTAGTACATAAATAAAATGAGACCAGGAATCAAAACATTACATTCTTTATAATTTGATAAACAATGTTTGAAGTGGAAGGCAAGAGATTTTATTCTAATATATTTAGATAATTTACTAAATAATAATCTAGTTTTTTAACAGTATCGCATTTTTTGAATATAGTTCTTCTTGATTTTTTGTAGCGTAATATGTGCGTATGGTCAGATTTCTAACAGTTTGCTCATCGATGATACATCTTCGTTGGTATGTAACCCGCGTTACCATTACGTAACGCGTTTCTCAAAAGGAACGAATTCCTTTTACACGTGGTTGCCGCATATACCATGTGATCTCTGAAAACGAACCTCTCTTTCTACATCCAATAAGATCCATCGTCTTCAGGCGTCAAAGGCCGCTATGGTGGCCAGTGTCTGATCGCCATGAAGAATTCACGGCGATGTGCGCACGATCGTTGCGTGGGCGAAGAGCATCGACAAGACCCTCTGCATATATGGAGACGCGAGTTGGAGGGCACGACGATGCGCCATTTATTTACGGCTGTCTATGTACGTATGTCTCGCGCGCGCTATCGCGCAACGATCGTTAGCGGTGTACGGGCGTGAGCGTATGTATGTACATACGTAATCTCTTTCTTTCTTTTTCTTTTCCGGCCCACGGGTGCGTCTCGGCTTTAATCCGAGCTGTGGCAAAGGCGCGGAGTTTTATGTACAAAATTACTTATCGCTGTCAATTAAATCGGAGAATAATTGGCGCCAATTAAAGTATCTTTTTCTTCTCTCAATGTTAACATCGGTAACACGCGAATAGAGGCCACATATGCATAGTATATCCGCCGAAGGGTCGAATAGAGCGTCCATCTGGCCCAGTGGTCTCGCGGCCTGAGTGCGAGGGCTGCGAATGGGAGATCCCGAGTTCGAATCCACACCGTTGCATTTTTTCGGGTTGATGAGCCGGTCTCTTTCAAATCGAGTTTATCGAAGAATTTATCGATTGAAAAGCGAATTGAATCGGGCCTCCGAATAGATCGTGGATATAGAAGTGGAGTATTAAACAATATTAACTCTGAGGGGAATCAATTAAACTTCCTTTATTCTTAGTCAGCGTGCAATTATGAAATGAAAAAAAAGTCTAAAATCTAACTACTATACAAAATTATTCCTAATGTAGTTAAATATTGTTTCGATTTTTCTTAATTCAACAATCTGATTCGTATTACCGGAGTTATCTACATTTTGTAGTGTATTACCGGTAACTGATTTGTATGTGCTGCCGCATTTTGCCATTTTGTTGCCATATTTAATGCATAATTAAGCTGACTCACTTCGATGTTTCCATCTTTTAGTTTCTTTTGAAACACTTTCCATTTCGTTCTCTCTTTTTCTGTTATTAGCGCGTCTATCTGGCAATTCTAGGGTTAAGATTTGCTTTATGTACGTTACGTAACGCGTTACAATCAGTGACTACCGTGAAGTCCGTAAACAGTGTACTTGTGCACAAAACGAGAGATTCGCACAGATTCGCAATAATACTGTTAATGAAATAAATTTTTTAATTTGTACTTATAATTTGATATCTCGTCCGAGTATTTCGTCTGAGTATTCAAAGAGTTGGGAATTGTTGCGGATTGATATTATGGTGAACCATTTGATTTAAATAAAATAATCTCAAATTTAATCTTAACTCTC
>QVNW01003519.1:0-11889 GCA_014825475.1 Pseudomyrmex flavicornis
TTTAGATCAATTTATTAAATCGAAATGATCGGTAACGTTATTATTTTTTTTAATGTCTACGTTTTAGACAGTGATTTGAAGATATATTTAGTAGTTTTTGGAAAAGATCTCAGGTCTATAAGTTAAAGAAATACGAACACAAAGAATTTGCGTATACCACATGTGTCAATGTTTTATATCTGTGTGTTCAACTTAATTTGTTTCCTTAAAAGTGGTCGGTAACCGACTGTTTTTTTGTTTAAAAAAAATTGAAGATTGGTTCAGACAATATTATATATAAAAAATTGGAATTTATGTCAGAACTTTTGTCTCGTGATAGAACTACCTTAATATCGCGAATTTGTTCACTTATTATATGAAAGCGATCTGAACACGTGATATGAAAGCGGTGGGGTACGTTTTTATTTATCTCGCACACGCGCGCGCACCAAGTACTAAATTCTGGTCGTCAAAACTATTGCATGTAACAGGCAAAACACGTGTTTTCGCCGATCGATGACAGCTTTAAAAGCACGAGTGTACGTTATGCACATCTGCGTGCAACAATGTTCAAACCTTATCACTGGAGAATATCTGTCTCTGTCACCTAACGACAGGTCAATAAACTATTCATATATTGGTTTCTCTGAAAAGAAATAAAACTAACTCGGGTTGCAAACTTCGGGTGAAAGATAAAGCTTCGTCGGGCTGTCGCATACAATCCGAGAAAGTTCTACGGGACATCCGAATGAAATTGTTATCTACGTATACGAAGAACAAAGAGAGAGAGAGAGAGAGAGAGACGTGCTGGATTAACCCACTTTAACGCTCGTCCTATGTGTTTCCTTTAATAAATTACATTAGAATTTAGACAACTAGAGTAAAAATATAATAACTATAATAAAAATTAAAAAAAAAAAAAAAGATGTGCTGAAAGAGCAATTAAAATCCACGATTATATAAAAAAAAAAAAAAAAACAAGTGATCGCAAAATGACTGAAGTTAAGAACGTTGCTTCAACTTAAATCTCTATTAGAGAGAGAACCGATTAATCATTCAGGATATTTGTTCCGCTTGGGAAAGATAAGTTGTAAGAAGAGTTTTTATTTTGACAAATGTCTCGTAAATGAACACGCTTTCTCATGGAAAGAAAATACGAATGCGCTTGAATTGCAATAAACTCGTTGAAATCTTGTGTGTTTTTATTAATAATAACAGTTGTAATTTTACAAATTACCAAATCTAATGTGTGATAGCAAGCCGTCTAATATCGTCGAAAAAAAAATGAAAAGTTAAATTTGCTGTTCAATTCAATCGGCCATTTCAATCGTGCGTTTATTCTTCCATCAAATAAATCACGTTATTATCGAGGACGAAGCTTCAGTTGCACACATCGCTATATTCGAAATGCAAAATTAATGGCTCCGAGTGTCCTATCATAAATCTGCTTCGACGCACGTCGTGTGTTCTCTGTGATCTCGCTAAAAAGTACAGTCCTCCGAAACGATCGCGACACAACTTTGCCGGTAGGTACGCATTGTCAAGAATGTAAGTTCCTCTCCGTTTCGCCTAGTAAGCGATATCTAAAACGCCCGACCCGGATTCACGTCCGTCGCTTCGCCGGGAAATATGAAACGACGCAGTCGTCACGATCTATATTTCGAAGGGATCTCGCTCACTCTTTTTCTCCGGAGAGAGAGAGAGAGAGAAGAGAACGAGCGAGAGAAAAAGAGGAAAACGACAGAACACGTACAATGCGACGTGCTACGAACGTAGTAAGTCCCATATCGGCAAAAAGATATTTCCGGTCTTTGAGATACCGCGTAATAAATCGTCTGTGTGACGCCCGATGCGGCGTCACGTTGCAGGTGACATCGACCCCACATGTTAACGACAAATCGATTTTCCGAAAGCACTGCACTGTCAAATTGCGCAGCGGTGCATTTAACTCTCTCGCGTGTATGATCGATGAACGCATTTAAAACGCGTCGCATGTAACCGCCGATCGTAGGCACAATGCCGAAAATCCGCAGAGTTTTCCGATCGCTCCGTCGCAAACGATAATGGAGGATTTCGAAAAAAAAAAAAAAAAGTAGATTATTTCGTCGCAAAAGTGACGTTAATTAAAATGCGCGTCAACGTCGCGCTACGTTCGCGACGCACTGACGTTCGCGCGGATTTCATTTCGCGGATTTCACACGTTTCGTTTCATTGATAATGCACGTCGCGACAATCATCACACGCGGGCGCCCCTCGCTCGTGGCTTTTATTTAAGTTTATTTGAAAGTAAACAAAAAAGTTTTGTAACGCTAGAGTAAGAGAAATTGTAAAATAAAAATTATTCGAGATTGCTTTAAAAAACAAATTTGCGTCTCATCGAATATAATCAGAAGAGAACATTTTTGCAAACTAGAAATACTTTTTTTTTTTTTGCACAAGTTAGCGCGAATCTAGTGAATTGCTTGTGTAGTCTAGAACTTTTAATTGTGTAAAAAATTGTGTGTAATGTTCCAATTGGAGTAAACCCAGATATATCAATGTTAAAACTGCAACTACTAAAAAAAAAAAAAAAAAAAAAGTCAGCAAAAAATTCTAAATGTGTCAAGTGCTCGTTCCACGAATATACATGTTGGTCGTGATGGAAAATGTTGCATAACTTGCGTAACGTATCTACTATTGGACACACACATGCGTCACAAGCATTTTGTTTTTTTTTTGTTTTTTTTTTGTTGTTGCACCACTTCTAATATGAACGACGACTCGTCGCTGTGTAACACACAGACACACAGACAGTTGTTCGTTCTATAAATCTAAATTAGCCTTCCATTATAAGTTTTCACGGACGAATTTGTCTTTCGCGAACGAGTAACAAGACTCATCCAGCCGGCATCTGGGAGTTACATCATTCTATCTTGACATCACCCTCAAAAAGAGAGAAGGGAGAAGGCGAGAAAGAAGAACAACAGCGCTAAACTCACTCTTCTTCTCCTTAATCCTGCGCGCATCTGCCGGTCCTCGCCAGCGTTTATCTCAACGGAAGCAATCGGAAACGTGTCATTAAAATGACATAACCCACTCCGAAGACATTGTAAAGGAAGAAGGGGGAAGAAAGGGGTATTTCGACGGGGAGGAGATCCGTCCGGGAAACAAGACTTTTAAGTCCTTCGGGAAGGTACGAGAGGGGCGAGCGCACGGTGTAACAACTTGGGGGAAAGTTCTCCACCGGCGCCGGAGAACCTCTAATGAACTTCGAACTTTAATGACGGAAGCTTCTAAATCCCCATCTCGCTTCCGTTACGAACGCGATCGGCCGTGTCTGGACGCGAGCGTAAAAATTGACGCTGCGTACTAAAACCGCTCGTAATTTAAACAGCGCTTCTTCGGAAAGAAGTGCGGAAGAAGTTGAATTTCTTGTAATTTTTCCCAACTTGCGAGAAGACTAATGTGTGTTTCAAACATTCTTGAAATATATCTCTTAAAAATTTATACAAAGTGATTAATTGCGCGAGGAGATAAATATATGTCACGCATAAAATGTACGTGGTCAAAAAATAATTAGAATACGTTGTTGCATTTACTTATATACGTGTACATAGGATAACTCCGCGGTATATATGAGCCGCGCTCATCAAAAAAACTTAATTTGTCAAATAGCATTTACAATATTAAAAATAAAAATGAACTGTATCAATAAACACTTTTTATACTGGTTTTTTACTCTATAAAAAGATTACGAAATAAAAATGAAATAGATATTCATTCTCATGTTAAAGAAAACCTTGAAAAAACCTCTTCCATTTTGCCATATATCCCATTGAAGTGGATTATATGGCCATGTGTATGAATAGAACTTATACAAAACTCCTAAACTACAACTTTTCAGTCGAATTTACCGACTGAAATGCGAACTGAATCGGACCTCCAATCAGCTAAACTTCCAGTTTGGAGGTTGGGCGCTAGGCTAACAACCTTGCCCGTAAAAAAAAAAACTCGTATTGTTAGGAGACTAGGAGACTGAAAGTTAAGTCTCGAATGATGGTGGTTCGGAGCCAAAAAAAAAAAAAAAACTAGTAAGTCCTGCTCGCACTCTACATTTGAGTGGAAGACTAAGCTTCTGGAGACCCTACAGCCCACCTCGGGCTGTAGTCCAATGGAAAAAAAAGAAAAAAAAGATTGTTCTTTTTTACCATAAAAAAATTACGAATACAAAAGCTTACTTTTTATATTAAATAAAAACTCGCAAAAATCTTTTATTTTGCCACAAAAGTGGGTTATATGGCCATGTATGAATAGGATATACGACTTATACAAAAATTCTAAACTAAAACACGTTTTCTTTCTTCCAATAACATCTTCCAGTATTTACTTGTATAAAACACATTAACATTATGCATTAACATCATGTAATAATAAATAATAAGAGCGACAAAACTAACTGTGAGAATAATGCTGAAGTTAGCTCGCTGAAAAAAAAGTGTAATACTGCGCATGCCCGCGCAGATAAAAAGCGCTGTAATACGAAGCACATATATCCCACACGATAAAATTGTCGTACCTATGTTTCAAACTGGCGAGACATACATATAAGACAGCTAGCTGAGTAAAGAATACGATACGTGCTTGTATTTTGCCATACTCCATCTTTTATTATCTTTCTAAACTTGTATATCGCAAAATGACCACTAAAACGTTTTACATACCTTCTAGTCAATCATTTTATTTGTATCCGTAAAATATCACTGCTTGTTTACATTGCTAAATTGACAATGGTTTCGTTAATAGTAACAATAAAAAGCTGAAATCATTACACAATACTGATGTAACATACAAGCACGTAACAAAGGTGGTTGCACAAAAATTATTCTCACTCTTTCTATATATTTTCTGACCAATGCGGCATAAAATCCCGGTACGGTCCAAATTCCGAAAGTATATCCTATAATACATGTATGTAAAAAGTGTCACTTATAAGTGCAGTTGTTTCAGTTTTGGAACGTTTAGAAATTTTACAGGCGCTTACAAAGCCTTTGGTTTAACTTCTTAATTAGGTTGGAAATATTTTGTCATAACAGAAATACAACTTTAATGAGAATACGACAATAGTTTTCGTCATGGAGCTTCAAACATCGATCTCTATTTAGCAGTACGCTAATTTTTCAAGAGCAAATGTAATCAGAAGATGCACTTCGCGCTATTCAAAGAGTTTGAGAAAAGAATCGAGATTTTGGTGTCCCGCTGTGTAATGTTACTTTGTGTATGCTTCAGTACTTCGAGAAATATCGTGCAGCAAAATAATTTCATGTAAGTTTGTTTTGCTAAGTTTTTATGTTTAAAATTAACTTAAAAAGAATTGTGACATTTTCACTAAGACTATTGTTTCAATTAATTGTCACTGTAAAGAAAAGCTTTTTCATTGCAAAACCAATTCTTTTTACGTAAACAAAAATTAATTCCTCCTTGTTAAAAGATTAATATGGAGTTCAAATTTGAAAGAGTTTGCACGAAATCAATTCTAATAAATAAATAATATTTAACAACAGTGCATGAATTACAGAGTGCTTTTCAGCAAAACACAGTGTAACACAGTGTTTATTAGTGTGAGAAACAGCAATATCAGAGTGTGTCCCACTCACACTAGTGGACACTGCGTTGCACTGGTGTCTTACTGGAAAGTACCAACATTTATACGAAGCCGGTTTTTATGGTATATTCAAGAGACTTCTATTAAAAAGATCGAGAGATCTCTTATTAAAAACTATTTTATCGACACGCTCATAAAAATGAGTCATTTTTCGGTTTGTTAAATATCGACCAATGTGACGATTCACACGTATTGTGTAATAATAATGTTTTCATAAACATGCAAAACTAAATCATCGTGTAAACTTGTGGAAAATCCACAACGCGACACGCGACACGCACGTATCGCAATAAATTAACTTTGTACAAATTTACTTTGACGTATAAAATTATGTCAATATTTTCACACACACAATATATATATATATATATAAACTACTAACAGATACGAAATATAAAAAATATCAATATAAAGAATATCAATGGAAATGATGATCGCATTTGTGCGAAATAAATTTTATCGCATATATTATTACTTTCATATTCTTTTTATATAATTTAAAGCTAATATGCAAGTCTAATCGAATATTATTTTTTCTCGAGAACATCGTTTGTAATAAAAAAATATATATGTTTATATGAAAAATATTTATGGAAAGTAAATAATACATAATAATACTATATCCCTTTGGCTGTGTACTAAAAGCGTGGCACAAGCCGGTCATAAGCAATTTTAATTAGTAAAAAAAAAAAGTTTTGCGCGTCGCGAATTATCGCGAACGAGCGGCGCAACCACGAATTACGAGCGATAATTTCCCGCTTGCGACCACGTCGTGTCGTCGTCGTCGTCGATGGTAGTCAAACGGACATGTATCTCGTTATGGATGCGGAGTGTGAAATCCGTGGAAAAAGCGCATCGAGATTGCGCGCCAGGATCGTTAATTGATAAAAAACTAATCACCGTCGCAACCGCGACGCGGCGCAATTGAACGTTTTTTTTCTTTTTCCACCAAACGAGACACCAAGCGATGGATTTTTGTTACTTAAGAGCGAATCACGAGTCTGTAAAACCATTATTTTGATATAAGCCAGAACTCGACTGAATAAATTCTAGCAATATTATCGAGCCACGATCATTTATTTTGCAGAAAGATATCTTCGTCATTGACGTCACTGTTATTGACGTTAATCACATTGTCAATAGTAATTTCATTTCTTCTCCAAAACGTTGTCACAAGCAGAAATGAACAAACAAAACAAATTAAATATGATATATTTTACTAAAAAGCGTGTGTTAATCTTTTTACTATTACTATATATATATAAAAAAAAAAAACGTTTGTTAACATTGAACTCGAATATTTCAAACTACACTCACATATATATCGTTTGCATTGTTGCCTCTTTTCCGCGACGCTGATTGCTTTTCAGTTATTTGTGTCGCAACTTTGACAGTTCGGTATTACGTGGTTATATTTGTATAGTTCATCGAAGGCGTGCGCGCGCCTGTTTTGTTCTAGTCGTACAATAAAATGTGCATGTTACGAATCGCAGTTCATCCTCTCGATTTGTCTCGATTTTTATTGTTGCCGCTTTTTCGCGATATTGATTAGTTGTCGACTATTTGAAAACTTGAGACTTTGAGATTATGTGATTATATTTTTTTTTATAGTAAAATAATTTAAACAAACGTATAAAAGAGAATATATATGTATATAAAATTATAACAATGATGGCGTGTTATGTTCTATAGTAAAAAACAAATAAACAGCTAATAAATAAAATTTCGTTGTATAAAACTGCAATAAATATCATATGTACACATGATGATAAATATCGCCATACCATTTTTTTATTTATTTAATTCCGAGTAATTCCGAGATTTGTGCAGCTTCTTTTATGCCAAATAAATAAAAAAAAAAAAAAAACAACAACAAAAATAAAAAAAGTAAAGATAATTTTTCTGCACAAAACTTTACTTTGTTACATGCTTGTATGTTACATTAGTATTGTGTTATGATTTCAGTTTTTTATTGTTACTATTAACGAAACCATAGTCAATTTAGCAATGTACAAACAAGTAGTGATATTTTACGGATATACAAATAAAATGATTACTACAAGGTTTGTAAAACGTTTTAGTGGTCATTTTGCGATATACAAGTATAGAAAGATAATAAAAGATGGAAGTAAAGCAAATTACAAGCACGTAAATCTCGTATTCTTTACTCAGCTGTCTTATATGTACATATGTCTCGCCAGTTTGGGAGACATACGACAATTTTATGGTTATGGATACGTATGGGATATGTGCTTCGTATTACAGGGCTTTTATCTGCGGACATTACACTTTTATTCAGCGAACTAACCTCAACATTCTTCTCACATATAGTGTTGTCGCTCTTATTATTTATTATTACATAATGTGTTTTATACAAGTAAATACTGGAAGATGTTATTGGAAGAAAGAAAAAGTGTTTTAGGATTTTTGTATAAGTCTTACATCCTATTCATTTCACACGTGGCCAAATAACCCACCTTTATGGGATACATGACAAAAATGCAGGATTTTTTTTAAGATATAAGGAATAAAGATTTTGTATTTTTAATTTTTTTTTTTATAATAAAAGACAGTATAGAGTTTTTATTAGTGTAGTATTAATTTGTTTTTAACATTGTAAATACTATTTGATAAATTAAGTTTTTGATAGGTGCTGTTCACATAGCGGAGTTACACTGATTATTTACACTCCTACGCAACAATGTGTGTGTAGTTTATCTACCCATAGTACATATTTTTCTTGTGTTTTAATTAACTCAAAATTATTTCTTTTTTGACATTTTCGCGCATGCATCATGATGAATCGAAGTGATTTAATTTTGATACACACCTTATCTACATTCACCTCGCGATCTCAGGCGTGAGAATTGAGCAATGAAACATCGATGGGAAATGTATCAACGTCGCGGAGCGTGAGAAAACCGGTCGCGAATTGCAAAATGAGATCGCAGACGGCGGTGAAGTTTTATGCAACGCTTTAGAGATTTCCGCGCATTATGGTGCGCGACGCGCGACGGCATTACGGAAAATCTAACTGCGAATTCGCAAGTCGGGACGCGCCCGGAAGAGTACGTTCAGACATATCTCCTGGGTGGCATTCATGTGTTGCCGTCGTCGTGTTGCATTTCGATTTTTGCTATTTTTAGCGGTAATAGTGCCGAGCGCGAGCGCGATCTCTATTCCCGTATGATTTGCGGACGAGCTATAAAGCTCTGCGGACGACAATCTTGAACATACAAACGAGAGTGAGAACGCGAATGCCGAGCCATGTACGGGATATAGTATTTTCCCGTGCTTGTCCGCACGTAAAAGTCCACGTGTGTCCAAGTGTCCCGATCTATTCTCGGAATGGACGCGCGTTAATACAATCCAACAGATGGATTATAATATATGACGGATTTGTATAATATAACGAGTGATTTTGCGCACTTTTCTTGAAATTTATTTTTAATACCGCAAAAAAAAAAGAACAATTTTGCTATTGTTGTTCGATAAAAATGCGGGCGGCGTCGCGAACAATTGCGATTTAAAGTTTATCGCGCGTAGTTTAAATGTTGCAAAATGGATGAAAAAAAAAAAAAAACAAACAAATTATCTGAATAATAATCTACTTAATAAGTAAATTACCCATTCCATTCTCTACAAGTGTTGCACAACCGAGATGTTTTGGGAGAGTTTTCAAGAAAATCTCTCTTTTGAAACGGAGTAGGAATTACATAACAAAGTCATCTCAAAGAAATGAAATAATGAAAATAATACCGCATGGAAATGATATCGCTTACATTGCATTTTCTCCTTTGACGCGGGGGAATATCCGCGTGGAAAATACCATATCTTCAAATAAATATTGCTGAATAAAGAATTAATTAATATGTACAGTTTTCATCGTGCTCTCTTTTAACAATTAATTTGCGCCCGAACAGAGAGACGTGCATATCGGCGTATACACATATACACACACACACATATATACATATATATACATAATATAAACATAACGGTGCCGTTTGTTTTAATGAAAGATACGGTTCGCGTTCGTTGAAGTAGAGCTTGTGCATTACGTATATATAGAAACCGATATCTACGCGAAATGACCGCTTTGTAATTATCGGTTAAACGCTCGCCAAATTAAATAGCAAGCCGCGAACGCGTTATATAACGCAACGTAGCCGACGTAGCGATTAATAACGGAGAATTGTAAGTAATGGTGGCAGAGTCTCCCTCTCCCCCTCCCCCTCCCCCCACAACATTCTACGAGCTATACCGGTTGATAAAGTCTCACGGTGTTCTCTCTATCGGCCGTTAGCGGCCGGAACAGAACAGACGGAGCTCTTCCCGAGATTAAAAATCTCACATTACTTGGAACTACGTGGTATATACTTTACATCGCTTTACACGGAAATAAACGAGAATATAGGACGTCCACGTCGGGGAGAGAAAACAACGTCTCTCCGCCTGTCGCTATACACTGACGCGCGCGTTTCTTCCATTCGGTTATATTCAATTGGATCGGAACGTCGTTGTGTCGCGCGGACGTTCGAGTGTGACCCGAGGGTTCCGACGATCCCGGATCAGAATGTACAAATAGGTGAGAAAGAGAGAGACAGAAGGCGAAGTGGCTTTTCCGTTTAGAGAAACTGGATTTGCGCGGAAAAAGAAATGCCATTCGATTCACACGTGACAGTAGAATAAATTCTCCTGTATGTACGTGTGTGTGTGTGTGTGTGTATGCGCGCGACCGAATATACTGAAAATAATTAATTCATGAGCGTCACGTAGAGTTCTTCTCGAGAGATTTATAGTCAAGGATGAAAGTCGAACAGCATAATAATACAGGACGCAAGAGAGTATTATTTATGAAAAGGCTTGCTGCCAAGAGCGCGCACGCGGAAAAAGCAACGTGGCGGAATATAGAAATAAATAAAGTATTTAACGTTTTTTTTTTTTTTTTTTTTTTTTTTTTAACGCGTCTCTCACCTACGCTTATTCCGTATTTTAACATTTTTTTTTTAAACCGCGGCGATGGTGCGCAGAATGCAAGATCAGTAGAAAAGGGGTAGGTAGGTTGGTGCGCGTCCGCGCGCGAACGATGTTTCGCGTAGGAAGCACGAATTATCCTGTCAAGAAATAGAAATGAAATCGGGATACGCGGAGGATTCAATTTACGGCCGGAACGCCTCACTTTGTGCAATCCGCCAGATCCGGCGGATGATCGAGGCGGATGGAAAAAGACCTCGGAGTTCCTCCCGCTAATTAAGTTACGAGATGCGCTTCTGACCAGCCGGGGGCCGTTCTATCTCTCTCTTCCTTTTACTCCGTTCGAAACCGGAAACGAGCTGCCGCGTATTATTTCCGCGAGGCGAAATGTAGGGCGTAGCTCCGATAATTAACGCGCGCGAGGTAACGGCGGCGCCGCGCAACCACCACCGTCGAAATAAACATCCATCAACGAGCGAGTGTTAACCTCTTGAGGGAGGGAGGGAGGGGGAATAACGATGACGCCACACGCTCGTCGCTGTGTGCAGCTCGCCGACGACGACGCGGCGGCACGTGATAATGACACGATATCCGGTTTTGATACTTTCAACGGTAATTTTCAAAAAGCGCTCCCGGCGACCCCTCGTCGCGAGAAGAAAATTAATGAGCGACCAGCTCGAAGGAGTGAATATCTGCATATTTATCTGCGTCTGTGACATCAGCGCGTCACGAAAATGCATCTGTAATTTCCATTCGTCGCCCAAACGGGTTTGGGCGTCTAACGTAAACGCCGACTACTACCCTCACCTGCGGTGAGGCTTCGCAAAAATTCGTTCGTCACGCGCGACGGAGATCGCGCGGAAAAATTTCCCCGGGCTCGGTATTTGACCTCGTTCCCTCGTGAAAACTGTTGACTGTCCCTGCGATAAGCCGCCGCGCCTGAATTATTCCACGTCTTACGTGTGCAGAACGAGCGGAGTGATTTTCAAGATCGATAATCGATTCGGCTAATAGCGCACCGCGCAAAGAGCTAGGTGACGAGAGGGTATACGATGAAAGAACTTTCTCTCTCTCTCTCTCTCTCATATATCGCTCTTTTAACAGCGACAAAAGACAAGGAGATAACGATTCATTGCGGCGCGCTCGCACCCCACAAATAATTTCTTTTACAACGCGGAGAAAGAGAGAGAGAGAGAGAACACTTTTGTAAAACACGAGATAAGTTCTTCGTGTAAGATAGATAAAATTTGCAAAGCGCGGTCTTCGCGTCGTCGTTAAAAAAAAAAAAAAAA
>QVNW01003520.1:0-10933 GCA_014825475.1 Pseudomyrmex flavicornis
CCGTACTAACGAAACGGTATATAAGTAAATCCATAAATTTTAAATCGATTTTTCTCGAAAATGGCTGAGAGGTGCGCTCTATCCCTTTGCTCAAGTATTCTTCTGGTAGAGTACTATACTACAAAAAACCTTACTGAAATCGGTAACCCACACTTCGCGACCTCTCCTTGTGAGATACAGGTGTTCCGGTACTTTTTTTCTACCTTGTATATGTATACATATGTGTAAATATGTGTTCACGTGAAAATTTTCATGTGAGTTTTTGAATTGAGATTTCAATTCTTAAAATCATATAAGATGCTATATTTGCATCACATATATGAAAGATCCCAAATATTCTCCTAATTTTTAAATTATTGCGAAACAAACTTCTCAGCCAGGAGTCGTACCTGAAATCTCCGGCTTTCCGTGCCGGTTTAACAAAAATTATAGTTGATTTTAAGTAACGCACTGTTACTTACGTAGCAATGTTAATGTGACCTTAGATGGCATTGGTAGAACATGTAAGACTCACATAAAAACTTTTAAATAGAAATCCTTATTTTTGATTATATATTCTTGTAGCTGATCGAAGTTCGGATATTGCTGACATTAACAGATTTACATCGTCCAGTGCGATTTTTAAAATTGAAGTTTACACTTAAAATTTTATTCAAAAACTCATATTTTCTTAATATGATCATCTGTCACACTTTAGATAATGCTAACGTAACTGTTATTTGTCAACTAATATCTCAAAAAGTATTTAATTAAAAAGAATGTTTCATTGTAGTGTTTTGAAAAGCTCTCGAGATCTACAAGGATATGTAATCAAAACTAAATGTTTTTATCTCAAACTTTTAATATGATTTTCACCGTGATCTTAATAATGCCATTTAAGATCTCATTAATTTTACAAAGTACTGCACCACTTGAAACGCTATAACTTTTGTATAAAACATTTTTCTCAAAAATGCTTTGTTATCGAGATAATGTATTATGGATTTTTTTCCTCACCTTGTATATGCAAGCGCTAATATATGAAGCGCACTGATTGTGTCTGACTTGAAGGCGCTTGCAAACACGAGCGCGTCTGTGAACGCGGCTTGAGTAACGCTCGTGCTTTGAATGTGTGTGTGCGGTTCTGTGTACGTGAGACTAAAGATTCTTAAGAATTTTCGTGGCAGATTCTTGCATTTTGAGATATAATATTTTAGATCTCTGGATTGACTGAACCAATTTAATTCGCACTTCTCGCAGTCGAAAGCTCGTAGTGACATTTATTAAAACAAGTAAAGTTAGATTTCTTAGTGTTATAATTTTTGAAATATTTTGTATCAAACATTCATCGAGTAAAAACTCGGGATAAGCTGTACACGGCAGCGTCTCGACAGTGACACTCATTCGGCGGAACTTTTATGTACTTGGCGTTGAGACACTATGTCTCTTGATTTAATACAAAAAAACTTGGCACCGAAAACTAAGTGCTTTCCAGCTATTTATACAGGCGATAATTTGTTCACTAGTGTGAATGAGACACACTGATATGTTCTTTCTCACTAATCAACATTGTGTTACACAGTGTCGCCTGTGTACGTAACTGGAAAGCACTCTTAAGGTAGTTCTATCACGTAGGGCCGAATTTCGTGGGTGCTAAAAGGGAGCTATTAAACAATAATAATAATAATAATTTATAAGAAAAAAACGCCTACTATGCATTACTACACATATAATTATTGATGAAATAAAATAAACTATTTGTAAAAACATATTTTATAAATGAAGAACGATAATTTCAGGTAGTTCTATCACGTAAGGCCGGATTTTGTGGATGCTAAAAGGAAGTTTTCTATCACATCTATCACTTTAGATCAATTTATTAAATCGAAATGGTCGGCAACGTTATTATTTTTTTTTAATGTCTACTTTTAAGATAGTTTGAAGATATATTTAGTAGTTTTTGGAAAAGATCTCAAGTCTATAAGTTAAACAAATACGAACACAAAGAATTCGCGTATACCACATATGTCAATAATGTTGTATATCTTCAACTTAATTTGTTTGATTAAAATGGTCGGTAACCGACTGTTTTTTTGTTTTAAACAAATGAAGATTGGTTCAGACAATATTATACGAAAAATTGAAATTTATGTCAGAACTTTTGTCTTGTGATAGAACTACCTTATATAAATTGACGTAGTGCAGCCGCGCACGCACGCACGCACGATCGCACATCACTGATATAATAATTTTTATTTTGGGCCTAGGAAGCAAAATCACGATTCTCATTTGTAATTTACACTTTGGGCCTAGAATCGTATCACGAGTCTCACTCGTGGTAATACTGCAAGAAGTTAAGAAACTATTTGAAAGAGTAGAGTGGAAAATGGTGAGGGAGGAGAAGAAAAGGAAAGTGAGGGCGGATGCAGAGAGTTGGATAGAAAGAAAGTAGAAAAAGTACAGAATATGAAGGACAAAAATACAGTGAGGGAAGATGAAATCCCGGAGAAAGTGTGGTAATATGGAAGGAAAGGGAAATAAGGTAATGAGTTTAGAGGTTATATGCTGTGACCATTGTCTAGTTTAGTCTCGTTGCTACGCGTAGATTCTAGAACTTTTTTCATGTTTACTTTAGAGTCCGACGGTTAACGATAAAACCATGACGCACCGTCGGCCTTTCGAAATACCTTACCATATAAGGCGATTTTAACGCAGGAAATGCTCGCCGCCGAACCTAGAACATCGTAGAAAATTCTAGAACATTACCAAATAAGGAAAAATCTAGAATTTTCCGTGGCCGAACTCAGACCTTATATAAACCGGCCCCGAACCGCGGACAGTCAAGATTTACCAACAAGTTAGTGATAACCGCGCTAGTTATAAGTGACAAGTTATTGTAATATCGTCAAATATAATCAATTTGTACTTAGAAAATAATTGTTTAAGTAAACAAGAGTGACGATTCTTACAGTGCAAAGATATAGAGAGGGGAAAAGTGGGTAAAAGAATGAGACGAGGGAATTATTATGCCAGTGCTAAAGAAAGGAGAAGTGAGAGATACAGAGGAGTAACGCGCTATACAAAATATATGCGGGCGATAGAAGGCATCAGTAAAAAAAATGCCTTAACAACTTTTAGTAAACTTTGCTCTTTGCTCTGTGAATGTTATCAAATACATAACGACGTGCTATTTTTATTCTCTTAGTTTTTTTTGCCTGCTACGATGAGAGCGCGACATAAATGATGAGTCATGCAGCGCGACGCATATAGTGCGATATTGACGGCTTATTTCTGAAAGATGGAATTTTAAAACAATAAAATCATACGGTTGAATTCAGCAAAACACATGCTACAACTTTTTTTCCACAAATTTTGAAATTCGTGAAAAAAATAAAAAAGAATAGAGGTAAATAAACAAACGTTGAATTAAAAAAACATTCAACTACGCGATTATAAAGCCTAAAAGACCATGTAACTTTTATTTGAAACATTGTTTTATATCTTACCATTTTAACAACATTCGCAAAAAAAAGAAAAACACCGTTTTTTCAAAAGGATGTCACCGTTTTTTCAGGGGTGAATAAGAGATCCATATTTTTTTATGTGCAAGAAAGCACATAAAACTAATGGTTTTTGGAGTTATAATGAGTATTTGTGCCAATATGTCAACCGTTTGTGGCAGCGTGAAAAGAAGTTGGCAAGTCACGTACTGATTATAAGTCTACAAAATTAAGGGTTCTGAAAGATACAAGAAGCAGAATAGTGATTTCCTACGTAATTTTGGCCGCTGAATACGAATCCGTAAGCGAAAAATGTCCATCACAGGTTTTTGAGATAAATAGAATAATATAGGACAAACACAATGATTTTTGCCATTTTCAAAGTGTGATTATGGCTGACTGAATTATGTTTTTAACATTCTCTCTGCGGCATCTTAAAGTGCTATCTTTTATCTTGAAATTTAGATTTTTTTATTCTGTACGATTTTTTTTGCTAAGTTATGAGAGCTTGAAAATGGACATCTTTGACAATGAGACTATACACTGCCGAAATGGTGAAACATCGACTCGGTGAATTATAAAATACATATTTTGAAAATTAGTATTGGGTGAGTTGTTTGGGTCGCTGAACACTAATTTGACGTCAGAATTACAAAATTCAAAATAACAGATCACAAACAACAACTCCAATCTAACCTAGCTAGTCCATGGGAAAATACTAATTATTATTTTCCTAGATAAAATAATTATTCTTTTCCCAGCTTCTTTTAATAATTATTATTTTCCTGAGTCGATTTTTCACCATTTCAGCAGTGCATAGTGTCATTGTCAAAAGTGTTCATTTTCAAGTCCTCATAACTCGGCAAAAAAAATCGTATGGAAATAAAAAAAATTATACCAAATTATTCGACACTGTACAATTTGACACCAAATTATTCGTCACCGTACGATTCGACACAGTAAAAGCACTGTGCATCGTGACAATTAATGATAGTACTAACACAGGTTAGAGGTAGATTAGATTTTCTCCTAGGAGAGAGAGTGCAGGGGAAGAGGCAGAGCCCCTACCCCGCTCACACGTGTACTATAATATATGATGCAAACAAATTTTTTACTTCTAAGTAAAATGTACATGATATTGGAAAATGTACTATACGGTGTCGAATCGAGCGGTGTCAAATCGTACTGTGGTCGAATCGTACTGTGGTCCAATTTTACGGTGTCGAATCGAGCGATGTCGAATCGTACTGTGGTCGATCACTCGTTAATCACTTTTTTTTTTTTAACTTTACATTCTAAGTTATGTGCTTTATAACTGTAAATGTTTTTTGTATTGTATATTTCCGAAGAAAAAATACTTTGAATAAATGTTTTTTTTTTCTACGCATTACAACCCATTTTTAAGAGTCATACTGACTCTTCTCACTCTTTTGATCTTGTTGTAAACATTTGGAGCTTTCTCATCTCTACTTTCTACAATAGAAAATAAAGCTTGGAATCTCTATTGTAAGAATCGATTTGTCAATTAGAATGTCAATTCTGCGAGATAAATTTATTAAAAATAGCGGATAACTAAACGAGAGCATGTGTAATTAGAAACAAATAGTCCGAGTTTGTGACGATGCACGGCATAAACAAAAAATTTTCAGCTCAATTTGAGAAAAGAGATATGAAGATACAGAATTTCTTCTTCAATACTTTTTTATGCATCTCAGTACTATTTTCGCTTACGAGTTATTTTGAAGTCGAAAAAAAACTGCTTTTTTCAAATGGTTTACCTCGGTGAAAAATGATCGTACTCCATTGATCCTGCCACGTAACGCCAAGAGTTGAGAGCAGGATCGATATCCACAATTGTAAGAAGGTTTGAAGTCTTAAAATTCTTATTCTTGCAAATCGACCTTGTTCAACATTCAACATTAAATATCTCGGTCTAATATAGCTAGCAGAATTAAAAAAATAATAATAATTTAAAGATTTAGATGTTTAGTCTTCAACAATTTATAACGCAATAATGTGCAACAGTTTTTTTTTCAAAATGGCGGATAATAAAGTGAGAACATGTAAAATTCAAAAATAACAGTCAAGTTTATAACAGCACATGGCGATTCAAATGTCGCAAAACTGAATGGGATAAAAAGCATGTAAATGTACAAAGTTTCCTGTGTAGAATGTTTTTACATTATTCTCGATACGATAATGTTTTGCCAAGGTAACTTTATTTGAAAGAAGCAGTTTTCTACTTTAAAATAATTTGTAAGCGAAAATACTGAGTAGTCGTACTGAGATACATAAAAAAGCATATTATAGAAGAAATTATATATCTTCGTATCTCTCTTCTCAAATTGAGCTGAAAATTTTTATTTATTCCGTTAGAAACTTGGATTATTTTTTTCTAATTACACATGCTTTCATCATCATTTTTAATAAATTTATCTCGCAGAATTGACATTCCGATTGAATTGATTCTTAAAGTAAAGAAGCCAAGCTTTATTTTCTTTTTTAAGAACAGAATTTTCTTTTTTAAGAAGAAAAACCTTTTTATTTTCATAAAAAACAAAATTATCGTCATTTGAAATTTGAGGATTTTCTTCAAATTTTTAGTGTACCACTTTTTTTAAAAATGACTGTATGTACAATGTATATCACTGCTACATTTTCTCGAATCAAGTTCATAAAACATTTCCCACAAAATAAGCATGAACACACAAATACTACAGTTAAATTTTCGTCTCACCTAAGTCAGCGTATCTTGTTTTACAAAAGGCCCTACGTCCTCCAAAACTTAAATCATATCTAGGTAGTGATGGATTATCATTACCATGTTCTACGGCTTCATAAGCATCTTCTTTTCTTTCAAAAGTGACAAAACCATAATTATCACTGAAATAAATCACATATTATAAAACATATTATAAAGAACGTTATTTTAAAGACAGTAAATAATATATGTAGAAAATAGTAGGACAAATTCTACAATCGCAAAAAGAGTAATTTTTTATGCAACAATAAGTCGAAAATGTCAACTAAAAACGTTTCATGAAAGAGAGATTTAATTTTCGAAAAAATCGATTTTGAAAACTAAAAAATTGAAATCATGTTAATCATTTAACCCTTCGACTGTAGACTTAAAACAAAACTTATTAGAACTATAGATTGGATCTGTGAGGCCCACATAAGTTTAAGATCAAATATCTTCGTAAAAAATCAATATTTGTTCAATTTCTTTTTTTTTGAATCAAAAGTTTGAATAATTCTGCGTCGATAAAAAAAACAGATTTAAAAAATTTTCAGTATTTTCGAAAATATAAGTTTAAAATATAAGTTTAAAAAACCTGAAATTTGTTTTCAAAAAAAAGCTTTTTGTTTAAAAATTTATAATTGTTTTTGTAATTAAAAGATTTACAAAATTCTAACTCACAGTTTTGTCAGTTTTGTAGGAAATTGTTCGTATTTTCAGAAACAAAAGTGTCTTCTAAAAATTGTAAAGCTAAAAACATTTTCACAATGGGTCTTGTGGAACGTTTTTTGAAGACTACATTTTTCTAACATCCAATTTTGACAAGCAATATTTTAACAATAAATCAACATTTGGACATATTTGTTTTTTAATAGAAAGCTTGAAAGATTCTGCATCGGTAAAAAAACAGATTAGAAAATTCTAGTAGTTTCGAAGATACAAGTGTTTAAAGAAAAGACAATTGTTTACTAATTACTATGTTCTACGGCTTCATAAGCATCTTTTTTTTCTATCAAAAGTGACAAAACGATAATTATCACTGAAATAAATCACATATAATAATATTTCACGGAAGTTCCTATAGCTGCAAATCGTACTTGTATTCGTGCCATACCTTAATAAATTGCTGTAAATGTTGACATACATTTTGACAAAATTATGAAAAAAAAAGACATCAATTAACTGATTTTATATTATTACTGATGCGTTAACTGATATATACAAGTGCTCAAACTAAAAAAATTTTTATTTATTTTTCGAAAAACTAATGTTTCCCATAGGTTAGATTCTGCCCTTTTCACATTTTATAACTAAATATTCACAAAGCCTATAAACGGCTGACGCTGTCAACATTCTCTACCGTTGTCTAGCAAAGTTTTTTTCAGGGTCTTCAGATGTCGCTCAAAACTAATACCTATTAGGCAACGATTTGAAATTTTTGAGTAGATCTAGGAGGCCCAGTTTACAGACGAAGGGTTAAATCATACTAATTATTTATTTTTTGTTGCGCTTAATTGACTGAACACGAAAAATTGTATTCTGATATTTTTTGCTGATTTGATTTAATTTTGCACAAAGAATCAGTCTATTTCTGTTTATATCATTTGTCTTGTTGCATTCTGTGCGCGTGCACTGCAATAAAGAAATAGTATACGTACGCATTTTCTCTAAAGTGTATGCTAACATCCATAACAGTACCAAAAACTTCAAATCTTCTACGTAAACTAGTTTTGGTGACTTCCTCTCCAAGACGTCCTACGTATACTACTCTCCGTTCTTCTACTTCCTTTTGTTTCTCTCTATTGTTCCAAGTATAAGGTTTGCGATGCGGAGACCTACTAAAACAATTATTATTTTAAGGTAGAAAAGATTCCCATTTTCATCGAACTCACTGCTTGTTTTATAGCATATGTTATATATAATATCTTTATTTGCTTAAACGGAATAGATCAGAATAACAAGTTTAAAAAAAATTGATCTTTGTTTTATCAAAAAGTTCCATTATCAAAAAATAGATTTCCAGAATTTTGCTTCAAATTCAAAAAAAATAACGAAGTTATAAAACATAAAGATGTCTTGAAGAGTGACTTCCTGTTCGAATTGGTAAATTCAAAAATACGTTGAGGAAATCGGCTAATGCGAACCAGTGCAGAGTGTTTTGTAGTAATTAGTAATAAATTTAAAAAACAAAACGTTGCGATTTTTTATTTAAATCCTCTTTAGTTGTTACACTAGATTGAAATGATAATATAATTAGTATGCAGAACATAAGCTCGTGAATGAAGAACTGTTACAATACTAATGAGTAAATACATACCAAACTTAACATAAAAGATGATAAAATAAAAGGAAGTCAAAATAAAGTATATATAAAGTTTATATTAAAATGAACATAATTGTCATACGGACACATATTACATTTAAAAAAATTAAAAAATAACACTGTTGTCTTATTACTAGAGAGAGAGAGAGTTGTATGTTGATTGAGTATAAACGGCCGTAACAAGAATGTGTACATGAGTATGGAATAACTTCCTTTATGCATATATAGTTAAAGTTATGTTATTTATGTTCGATTGTATCAAGAATTAGTAAATATCAAGTGATTCCGTGTCGGTTATTAGGTTTAGGCTATTTTTCTGTATTTTAATGTGTAGCATTTCGGATGTGAGTTTCTTAAAGAAATTTGATTCAACATTTAAAATTTTTAAGGAGTTTCAATTAAAACTATGATTATGATCCACGTCTAGCTAATACTGATGTATCGTCTTTTCTTACGTTGTTAAAATGTTCTTTAATTTAGGTGTGGTGTTATCTGTTTGTTTGTCTTATATAAAATGTACCGCATATGTCGCATAGAACACAATAGACTACGTTTTTTTATTTAGAACTTGATCTTTATGTGTTTTAATAAATTTTGATAGTTGACTCAAATTTCTGTATGCTAGTTTGATTCTGATGTTTATGCTATTTTTTATATTGTAAAAGTGTTTACGTAATGTTTGGTACATATAATATTACAAAATAATGTACGGATCATCACAATAATCGTTTTCATGAAGTGGTGTGTTTTTAATGTATCTGTTCAATTTTGTTAAAAATAACGCTCTTAACCTTCTATTGATAGTGTTGAAAATTGGATCTATTAGATAGTTACTTATAATAAAGATGTTGATACAAAAATGTAAATTTGTTTGGTAAAAGCTTTTAGAGATAATAATAAAGCTCTGTCTATTAAGGTATATAATGTTCCGATTTTATGACATAATAGACTTTGTGACAAGTAATTTAGATATCTGCATAAGAAGGTGAGCTTGTGGTATCAATCACAAGTCAACCTTTTATTTTTGTACATAATGCTTATATCTAGAAAATTGAAAAGCGCCATTGCATGCTTTGTGTTTTGCAAGTAAATTGTAATTTATTATGAAACAAGTTGAACACACGTATAATTTTGTCGACTTGGTCTTTAGATTCGACCCCATAATAAAAGCAAACATCCGTAACAAAAAGTCCACATTCTTAAACAGCATCATTAAAGACAACAAACTACAATCAAAAACCTCAATGTTTAAAAGTTAATGACGCACTTAAGAAAATTATTAAACTTATGAACGGCTTTATAGTGAGACATAAATGTTATGATTCACAAGAAAAAAAAGTGCCTCAGGACAAGATTGTGTTGTTTACATTCGTTTAAAAAAAAAATAAAACAAGACTCTAATGACTTTATAATTTAAATCAATCCAATTCTTAAGAGAGAGCGCATTGAGATTTTTTATTTATACAGGTCGGTCTATCGTTTTAATTTTAAAATAACTAATTTGAATTACAATTTTTCTAATTTTTATCCGACACACGTTTAGAATGAACTATTTGAACATCATACGAAGTCTATTGAGAGATTTCACCATAGACTTTTATCAAAAAAAAAAACGTAAGAAGATTTTTTTGGCTAATGAACAAGAAAACCAAAGACTTTAACAAAAAGATCAAATCGATTAGTTACTGTTGGTCTGTGAATGTTCCCAACAAAGCTAATAAATTTTTTGAAAATAACACATTTGGTAATGACGTAGGAATTAATTCTATGTCTGTCTCTTCAAGTGTTTTCTCTTTTTAATAGAACAATTGTAAACTCATTGGAAACAACCAATGATAAATGGTTTTTCAACATTTTTAATGAAGCCATTCCGGAATATGTTTTAACTTTTAAAATTCGAGGAAAGACATTGCCTCCCCATTCGAGGAAAGACATTGCCTCCCCATAAGTTCAAACAAAATTAAAATGATCAATGTGTTCATAAGATATGGGTAAATTTGCATATTAAAGGTATAACAATGCGTTTAAATCGCATTGCCTCGGCACAAAAATACGGCGCTTTGCGCCAAATAATAAACTTATTTTTCGGCCTTGCCGATACGGCTTGGCCGCGCCCGCACTGCGCGTTTCGTCACGTCACGAAGCTATGCACCACCTCTCACCATGGAGATAAAGGAGGGAGCATTAAGAGATATTATAGGCGCGGGGAGTGAAGCTATGATGCGGGGAGGATTTCACCTCTAAACAACTTTCAGCCATATTTATATAGGTCACTAGTGCTGCTATCTATCTGATCAGAGTAATATTATTTGAACACATTGACGTTGACGTCTTAATTATTGTTAGTGACAGGAAGAAATTGTAAGTTTTTAGTAAGAGAAGAAAGAGAGA
>QVNW01003521.1:0-21361 GCA_014825475.1 Pseudomyrmex flavicornis
AAAAAAAAAAAAAAAAAAAAAAAAAACCGAATCGCCACCCGCGCGAAACGGACCGTGCGAAAAATATCGCGCAACGCGATCACAGGAAATTAACTTCGCCCGTTGAATCGAGCGCAGAGTGAAATCCGCGCTTCGAATAAAATTCATTATTGGTGCGCGCTGCCGTACGAGAGCGCGGCGACGGCGGCGGCGGAGACGAAGCCGCACAAGGACGCGCGCGCGCGGCGCGTCGAGATAGACTTCTCTCTTTTTTTTTTCGCAATAGCCTAAAATGGGAATGGATTTTTCGACTCACCTCGAAACGCAACAGACGACCTCGTGCCTGTTCGTGAAACTATCGTCTCTCGGTACCAAGCGACGACCTAACCTGGAATCGCGCGTTTCCTTTCACAGAAACGAAACGAGGCGCGTTTCTGACAATCCTCTTGACGTCACGACGCGTGTGTGCGCGCGCGAGGAAACGTCGCCATCGTTGCCGACCTTGCGGTGAATTCGATAGGCCACCGAGAGACAGAGAGGAGAGAGATATCCCAGGAGAGGGAGAAACAGAAGAAAAAAAAAACGAGACAAAGAATCCAAGCAACAAACGCGAGAACAGAGAAGAACCGCGCCGCGCGCAACCACGCTGGATGAGAGTCGCAGTGACACTGACAGTGCTTCTGTCATCGCGCTATCGCCACATGGTCGCGATCGCGTCCGTTCGGCCGCGCTCGGCCGCGCTCGGCTCCAGCTCGAGAGGACTCCACGGCAGAAAGTCCTCAGCCGCGCATCGTGGCGGAGCGACGAGAGAGGAGGGAATAACACAAGAAGCCGGGGGGAAGATACTGAAGGGGATGACTTCATTGGAGTCTCGTTGTCCGCGGCTCGAAACCGCCGCTCGGTTAAACGCGATGACAGAGGGCCTCTCGCTCGAGTCGATCGGGGACTTTGCGCGTCGCGTGTTACATATACACCGCGTGGAAAAAGGCGCTTCCCGCGTGTTCTCCGCGACCGGCCCCGCCGCGTTTTCTTTACATCCGCCCGCCGGTGTGTGCGACAGGCGCCAGTGGAACGAGTGAATCACGACACGGAATCATGTCAGGACGACGAATCATCATCGTACCGAGAAATGCGAAATCGGGCGCGAGACGTTGCGTCACATTTACGCCGACTACTTCCTGTGTAGTAGCCGGCCGAGATTAACATTCCGCAAATTGATTTCCAAGACGTTCCGCCAAAGGCGTTTCCGAGAGCAAAGTTAAGAATTTTAACGCTCGTGTCATTGAGAAAAAATTTGCACGATTGATTTGAATTTCAACGTTACGTGAAATATAATATTAACTCTTTTATGAATAATTTTTGCAATTAGCAATTAACAGATAAAGATAATGAAAATAAAAGATATTAACGCGGAAGAAAAGGGGAGAAGGATTAGTTCTCTGTCGCGCTCTTGTGTGATTTCGTTTAAATCCTTTCGGCGCAACGAGATTTTCTTTTTTTTTTTTTTTTTTTTTTTTTTTTCTGGCCTTTCCTGAGCCTCGATTAACGATTATCATTGAGAACAGTGGCTCGTTGTCGCGGTCACACACGCCGCCTTTCCGTCGCAACGGAGTAAATCAAAAGCCTCTTAAACGGGAGGCATGTTCTCTCATGCAATCGCCCACACGAAATGCTGTTGAGCTATTTTCCAACAAAGAACGTTTGAAAAAAATAAAAAGTTCAAAACAATTGTAAGAACATTTAAAAAATATCAATATTATTTTTAACGCAAGAATCGGCCAGTATAATCCTTTGAATCTTTTCTCCGATCTTGTCACGTAATTCCTCTTGTTACGAAATTTTTAATCGCGAGCACAAAAAAGTCTCGAAAGTAACAAACGTCAGTCCGAGATTAGCTTCCGTATAGAGCCGGTTCCGCGCACCGTAACGTCAAAGTGCTTCGAACTTGGTCCGCGGGAATCCAATAAACACCCGAGATAAGCCCCGTGGTGGTGGTTCGACCCGACTGTTTTTAGCGCTCAAGCCCGCGAGAGAACAAAGGCTCTCTCTCGGTCGGGAGTGCGCGATGCTGCGGCGTCACGATCGGGAGGTGAACGACACTGTGAAGAGGAGAGGTCCCCGCTTGCCTCGGCGTAATTTTGGAAATTCCGCGCGCGCCATGTCCTTGTCTTGCACCGCCGCGTAATCCGGTGCCAAGGTTTTTCGTTGCCGTCCCGTCAAAACCGTCAACGGATCCGCGGAACAAATATTCGAAGAAAATTTTGAAAACTGCGAACACGCAACTTCCCATAAAATTGCAATTAGATGTGTTTTTTTTTTTTAATTTATCTCGTCTTCTTTTGATTTTTCTTTTCAAAGCGAGAATCCACACCAAACCTTCTTTGCAAATAGAAGATTTACGTATTCACGTAAGCTTCAGACTTGATCTCGATGTTTCCAGGAACAATTCCGCATGCCAATCTACACGCGTGCAAGACGTATAAAACAATAAAATTCATTAAACAATCCTCGAGGTCCGAGAAAATCTCTCTGGCATAACAGATCGGCGTGATTGATTCTCGTCGCGGCGGTTTTCCACCACATCGCGAATATAATAACGCGATGTAATTGATCCATCGCGATGCCAAGATACATAAGAGAGTCTGATGAAACTGGCGTTTCAAGGTTGCGCGTACGTACGTACGCGCTCCGATCGGCTCGCTTTCTGCCAAGGATGATCGATTAGCATCGGAGCCATTGTCGACGGCGCGTAATGCGCGAAATAATCGACTGGTCCGGCATAAACGGCGACATAATTATCGCAATATCCGAGAGAGCTGAGAGAGTTCTGTGTCGCGTTTCCATATGGCACCGCGAAATAATAATTGTCCGAGACAATATCGTTTCCCGCATCGCGCGTTAGATAAAAACGTCGCGAACAACAAAAATTATCGAGGTCACATTGTGTGTGCCGACGCGAGCGGTGTAAACAAATAATTGCAAAATTGCAAATTTGCAAAGTGACAATGACACGTGCCACTTAATCAACATTCCCTTTTCCCCGTATCCATCGTTTAGATTTCCGTGCGAAGCAGAAAATAGATCAAAAGGCGAGATAAAAAAGAGCGGTTTGACAAATAAAACAATTATCGCCGCGCGCGTCGGGATAAGGAGAGTCATTTGTTATTGTTCCCGCGAGAATCCCCATCGATCTTCTCGCGAGCGGCACTCGGAAACATAAAAAAAAAAAAAAAAAAAATAAAATAAATACATAAGAAAGGATCTTCAACGTGGAGGGGAAAAATACTTTGAGGGCACAACGGTCCGTGAATTCCTGAGCAGTGACGTAAACGCGAAGGCATTTCCGACTGCACTCTTCGACAGCCGTTCTTCGAAGAGAAATACCTACATAATTGCGTACATAACGCGAGATGAATTTCGAGATCAACCTCTTTTCCAGAAGAGATGCGAAGGATATCCTACTTGATGGAATTCGCACGCGGTGTGTCTTGATGAAGCAGATCAAATTCGACGAGAAATAAAAATGTGGACTTTTATAACTCTTTGCGATTTTTGTCGACTCGACATAAATGATTTTAATAATATACGGCGTAAATTTTATATTATAAATTTTTTCTTCAAATAAAACATATTTAAAATAACATTATCGAGAGCAGAAAATCTTGTCAGCTGATTCGTCGAAATCAGTTTAGAAATCTGCAAAGAGTTAAATGTGTCTATTTTCATTTTTTTCCCCGCAATGTCGTATCCTTTTTTCAACTGTTCAACTTGGGGTTTAACGTCTACTACGTGCTTGGTACACGATTTTTCTCTTATCTTTCCCCTACATCTCGACACATCTTTTCTTCGACACGAATCAACGTCGCTGTATCTCCAATCACGCGTGTGTCGTACCTTTACCTACCTTGTCTGTCAAAAAACGACCGCTCACACATCACACACAAAGACGCATTATCTATCGCATTACATTCTCGGAGAAATGAGCTTTAACAAAACATATTTACCATACTACATCACTCTTCGAGTATTTTACTAAGTACTCGCGTTTCGGTTTACACGATTTTACTCGCGTTATCGCGACAGAGCCGAGAGGCATCATAAAACGTTATCAACGCGCTTTCTAAACGTCCACAACGCGACGCGCACAATGGAACAATCGAATTTCCACTGTAATTCCCTCCCACGTCGAGTGTGTTTCGGCTTTTACCCGCCAACCCGTTTGACGATCTCCAGACAGGTCGGCCCTTTGTGTGTCGCCTTCTCAGACCGTTTTTTTTTTTTTAATCTTCGTGTCTGTCACGAGCGCGGACAATAGTTCCACGAAATTGGATACGTTTATCCCACGCGTCATAACGTGGTCTTTAAAAAAAAAAAAAAAAAAAAACACAAGGTTCTACGACCTCACGAGCGCATCGCCCCGAATAGTCTCGGACCAGTTTATCATGCCATCGCGCCCGGGAGACTTCGAATTATGGGCCCCGATGGACCGCCGCCTCGTGGTCTCCTCACCTCGGACTTCTCTCGCGCGATTCAACTATTTCTTTTCCCGCGAGCGCATTACGAACGCTTCTCTCGATTAAAGGATCTTTCATCTTATCTTTGGAAGAAACGCGCGTCCTTTCTTCGAACGAACAAAAGAAAATCCACTTAGATCGACCGGCCGTTTTCTACGGCGACGTTATTATTGTGTGGAAACGACCGCATTAGATATTCATTAAGTAAATCGCCGTCCGGGCAGGAAGTATGACGTTGGAAACTTTAGAATGCGTGGCACAATGTGGAAATATATAGGCACGGGATGTATCTTGAACATTAATTCAACAATCGCTTAATCAAACATACAAAGCTCTGCGCCTTGATCGCAGATACAGACGCGACAATGACAGAATCATCTCTTATTCTTTTTACATTTTGATTCCAAAAAAAAAAAAAAAAAAGTAATTAGCATTAAAGAAACAATTCAAGTTCGAATCTCGACCGAGACGTGATATTTCTCACGACGATTTTCACATTTTCTACGAATTTTATTCACAGTAATTAAAAGACTGAGATGCGCTCTCTAATAATTTATTAGTAATAAGCATCTGAAATATGTATTTAAACAATTTTGTTATATGCCAATAAATTTATTTATTTGTTAATTTTATTTTTTAAGAAAAATAATTATTCACTTCGCGACAAGTGTTGATTTTTATAAAAGGTTAAACGCATTTTTGATAAAAATTAAATAAGTTGTAAAAAAAAAAAAAAAAAAAAAAAAAAAAAAATTATGTTAATTTTTAATAAAACACACATCTCAGTTTCCCACAAGCACTTGTTCGTAATTTTCATAAACCGTTCACGTTCCATCTTTGTCCTGTGTTTGCCCATCATCTGTAGTCGTCGCGACGTACTCGCATGATCTCGCGATATTAAAGCGGTACTCGCTCGTACTAGGAACGACGAGAGACGCTTTCGTTTGACGTTATTATAAGTAGATATAATCCCGAGCGCCGTGACGCACGAACGCGAGTTTTTAACATAATCCCGGTGTGTGCACCGGCTGGTAATAATATTATTACGTTAATCGGCCGCGCCGCCGTCGCTGTCATCTTTGTCGGTCTCAGGTGGGAGCGAAGGCGCAGCCTAGCGAACGTTATTATCGCACAACCTCGACGTTATTATCGACGGCGTTGTGTGACCTTGCATCGCAAGAAATTGGCTCACCAAGCGTGAGACGATAACTCGGCTAAAGCGGCAAAACGTATCGACTTCTGTCTTCTCGAACTTTATTCGCGATCGATCCGATCAAAAGCGAGATAAAAGAAAAAAAAAAAAAGAAAACATCGTACGTATATTCACGTATCAGAGATCTAAAGACTTTTTTGAAAAGTGACCACGTAATGTTAAAAATATTTATGTTTTATTTTATATTCGTTGTTTTATTTATTACAGTCGGTAATAAATAAATATTTGCAGAGGTATTTTAACATTTGTCTCTGTGTGTGTTTTGTGCAGCAAAAGAAATTTCGAAAGCGACGTATGAAAGTTCGCAAGATTACGCGAAGAGGTCCAGCGTTTCACAGTCGGAGCATTCTCCCGGGGGAAAGTGTTTGAGCCGATTGACGTCACTCCGTACGTAAGATATCTTTCCGCGGAATCGACCGACCTCCTTTCGAGGTCGACCGCACCGGATCGCTAACGCACCGCAAAAAGTCCTTACAGCTCCGTCTTAGAAGAGGTGCGCGCGCGTGCACACAACGTTTCCTCTTTCGCAATCGGCGTCGTAAAACAAATTTAAACTCGCTAAAAAGTATCGCAACGTAAACACGCAACGATAGACCTCAATAAATCGACGCAATCATCGAAGGATCGTTTTACTTAGTTTTTTTTTGTACGTTCTACACACATTTGAAATAAATGTTGCGCAAAAGAATCGACGTAGTTCGACTTTAGAAGTCAGCATCGTCAGCCGCGCTCCGTTACTTCAAATTGCCTCGTAATTTTAAGGAAACAAAGAGAGAAAAAAAAAGGAAGGAAGAAACTACACTCCGACGAGAGAGAGCCTTGAGCAAGTTTTCCTCGTTGACGGCGAAGCCGATCGACTTCCCGGAATGCGAAGGCGCAGCTCCGCGCATCTTTCGCGCGCGCGACACACGCGTTCTCGCGATGCGTCGGAGTTTATAATCTCGAACGCGCGACGTAAATCCCACATCTTTATTACGAGGCGTAATCGCGAATGATCGCGGCCCGCGGTCCCGTGACGTCGCGTGTCACTACGCAAGGCGGCGGCAACGTGCACACGCGACACGTGCGTGGATTTTCATTCATAAATCGACGGCGGACTTACGCGCGCGATGACTCACCCGCGCGCCCCGCCTCGTTCTCTCGCCTCTCGCGAGACTGAGGTAAGTGCAACAAAAATAAAAGGAGAGACGATTAAAAAAAACGAAGCACCGGAAATTTCCGCTCGCGCGACTCGCCAATCGACCGTCATCGATATTGACATTTAGATAAACGATTGAAACGCTTTAAGCGGGAGGAAGAAAAAGGGAAGCGATAATAAGAGGAAAACAACAAGAAATATTCACGCAAATCGACAACAAGCGAAGAAAACAAGTAAATCATTGCGAAATAATCATCCTCCCAAGAAGGAAACAGAGACGTTAAGTGCCGTGTATAAACTGAAGATTAACAGCTTATCATAAGCACGCGATAACTTCGCGCATATGTTTCGTAAAACAAAGATAATCGTGTCTACTTGGATTTTAATTCGTTGCTCGCGACTGACGTGCAACTTTCTCGCGGAATAGATACGAATATAATTATTAGCGAGCGCGAGGAAACGTCAAGAGGCATCTCTTTTAATGTTGGGAGAAGGACGAGGAGAAGAAGGAGGAAGACAGCAGCAGGATGACACCTCTTGCCTTATGACCCCTGCGCATTGCTCTCGCTAAACTTAACCCTGCCTTCAACTAAACCGTCTAATTGGCGGGTTAACGAGCGTTAACTCCTCGCTTCCTGTCAGATTTAACTGTTTTCCTTCGGTTTCTCGCGCAGACAATGCGCGTCCGAAAATCGATAGAGAACTTTTCTTCTCTATCGATGAAATCTCAAGAAAGAAAATTTCTCAACGCGCGCGACATGCCAAAAATCAGAATTCAGGAATTACTCGGATTTCAAACAAAATCGGCGAAATGTCATCAGATCGCTCGATAGTCCAGTCTTCGAAAGGAATCTAAAAAACTGTCGCAATTTCTTTCTGAAAACGTGAAAATGACTTTATAAAAGTCTTTATATAAGACAGAACTGGGCGACCCATAAACTTCAACAAAGACCTTCGCACATATTTCTCTAATCGTGAAAAATGTCATTTAAAGTAAAAATACGATTGCGATAAGAAAAATGGTTTGGAAGAGCCGGTCATGTCGAGATTGCTTCGACGAACGACCGAATGGAAAATTCTAAAACTCGGCGCATAATTCATCAAAATTATATATTTGCAATTTTCCGTTTTATTACTTATATTGCTACATTTTATATTTTATTATTGTATTACTATATTTTACGCAATTAAAACGTCAAACTTATTGCGGCCATCATAAAACGTTTCTTTATTGCAAAATTTATTTATCGAACGTATGCTTTTATTGCGTTATAATTCTTTCTTCTGACGACTATGCAGACTTGCGCAAAATTTATTTATCGAAGCTTTATTCGAGATATTCGCACGAAGAAAGGTATTACTTGGCGATAAAACGAGCGAACAAAGTGCGGTTACGTCGAATCGGGGGAGAGGATTCGTAGAAATCGAACGAAATCGGAATCGAGCAGGTGAGAGCCGACGTGAGCGCGTCGTCGTTTCGAACATCCAGGCGCGATAACTCGATTTCTCGGAAAATTCGAGACACACATACATATACACACGTCATCACGAGCACGACCTCGATTATTGGCTTAATTGCAAGTCGTCATTATGTAAGACTCTCACTCGCTCGCTGTCCGTTTTCGTGACACGCACACGCGGTGCGACAGAGGTACGTAATTATTATTATCCGATTCTTTGCATATTGTCAGCACGTGCGTACCGATACTTGTTATTCGTAGAAAGATGAGCGCCGGTTGCAATAACAAGTTCAAAGAACATCGATGACATATTGTAAGGTCTACTAGACTCATTGCTCGTATCATTGAATTTAATAATATCACATTATGCATGACGACAAAAATGACATACAGCTTGTGTGTGTGTTTAGATATGATGCACGAATTAAATATGCCGGTGATTGTTCGATAAAAATCTACGTAAAAAAAAAAAGAAAAAAAAAATGTTCGAAGAAGATACCATTGTTCTCGATCTGAACGAAGCCGTAAAAATAATTGTTTATTAATTCATCTTAAAAAACAGTTATAAAATTGATAACGATAACTTCCGAAAATGCGACACAATTAAAATTGAATTAAAATCTCCCATCGAAGACCGTTATCTGTGGCGGTTAATTGTCAAAGTTTCGCTTCTTTGTTCGTGAGTGGACTTGTCAATCTGTTTAGAAAGTGACGGGTGACAATATAGTTCTTTTTTTTTTTTTTTTTTTTTTTTTCACTTACGATGCACGACCGTCCGGATATCTCTCATCGCTAACAATAACGCTACATTTATCTAATCAGCGCGTTTATTTTTGTCAGAGAGAATCCGGTGTAGATTACTTTGTGTAACCACATCTGAAGAGCGTAAGAAACTTGCGCAGGTCTGAATCCGTACACGGGACGATTGTCGCGAGATGGGAATTTCAGATAAGAACGTTCGTGAAAAGTGGCTTCTGTCATTCATTAACACAGCGTGAGAAATATATCTCGTTAATTTTGTGAAACTCACGGAAAATTTTCAACTCAACAAAAATCCGACTTTATTTTTTTTTTTGTTTTTGTGCGCGCGCGCGCTGTTTCTCAGTCGCGATTAAAGTTTTGGAGCAGACGTAGTTTCAAGCGCTTATCGATCCAACCTTGAACTGTGACACCTGCATGAAGAGCGCGATGATTTGTGCGCGTTAAATCGATAGTCCGTTTACGACAGATCATTGTTTTTTGCACTCACGCGATACGTTAATTCTACTTTTTTTTTTTTTGATACCATTCGATTGTTTTCAAAGTTGAAAAAAATGTATTATTGTAATTATTCCGTATGTGCGCAATAGTAGTATATCGCGGCGTCGAATATTCCAAACGTTTTAAAAGAGAATACATAAGTAAAATAAATAAATAATAAAATATGTAAATAAAATAAACAAAATATTACGTAAACATAAATATGCATTAATTTAAACGAACATTACAATGCGAAATAAAAACATATTTTTTTGAATATTGTGACTTGTCAATGCGTTGTCATGATGGAAAATATATTGAGTGAGTGCAAACGATTTTATGGATTTCGTGTGATGGAAAAATAGAGAAAACAATTTATTTTATTAAAAACGATTTATTCATCCTACTAATTTGTTTTTCATTGTTTTTTTTTTTTTTTTTTATTTGGTAGAATGAGTAATCGTTTTCAGTAAATTTACTTGAATCATTTTTCTATCTCACAAAATCTATCAAAACTTTTGCACTCACGCAATATATCATGAAATTTCGAGAAACAGTATCGAGGCGTCGATAAAGCGCGCGATAAAAATCAATCTCTGAAACTCTTTGCTCGAAATCCGGTTTTTACGATTAGTGCTCGCTCTCACCATAGAATTGTCCTCCTTCGTAAACTGCCAGTGATCGTTTGTGGTCGGCGGATACATGGAGAACATCGTCGTGTAGCTGTGGTCCTCGATGATATTGTCATAATAGCCGGCGCTCGGCACTCGTTGCGTCATCTGTGATTCGGTGTTTCAGCTACTTCATTCGGAATTAAACGCTCGAATTCACAGATCTCGCGACTGTGTGTGTGTGTTCAAGAGAGAGAACTGACGCGGTTCTTCTTATTGTTCAAAAACTCTTCGAACCGATTCACTGACAAGAAGACTGTCACTCGATACGAAGCTAAGGTGATGTCAAACGACAGAAAACTCGATACTGTCACAGATGTTCGAGAGTCATATATCGCGACGCGCTTCCGATCACTTGCCTCTAACGTGTCTAGACAGTGCGCGCGCGGTTACGTTCGTCGACTGAGCCCGCCAACGTGACCGAGTAAAACTATATAGAAAGACAGCCGGCCGCGAGTCTCCCCCACCACCACAATTCGCGTACGGGCGCGCTCCCTGTGTGACGTCACCGCCATCTTGATTGCTGATTCGCGCGATAGCGCTCAGCCAATCAACGCGGCCCGCGCGCATCGTTCCGACTTCACGGAACTGAGGAGCACACGGAGAGAAGCAGATCCCCTTTTCCAGGTATCGCACTCAACTTGCATTTATCCGATATAAATCGATCCTCGACCGAGGGGATCCAAGGACGATCGAGGGGGAGAGGGAGAGAGAGAAGGAGAAGGGGAGACATTTTCGTCGGTACACGCGCCGGAAGCGCGCAAATTGCGATCCGCAGGATGTTGACGGCGGGGGATCGAATCGATGTTCTCGATAGGGTGGTTTCGAGAAAATTAAGATCTCGATGTGTGGGGCGGGAGAGAAAATAACCAGACCAATTACCAGCTTGTAGGATCTTAAAGAGAGACCTCTCGACGCGTTCATAGTTTGAGACAGAAATCACGCCGCCTCGTTCGAGCTCGTTGTCTCCGCGTACGTGTTCTCGATCGACGTGCGTGATGCTCTGCCGACGCGTTTAAGCAGTTAATAACTTATTACGCGATAGATAGCAATGACTCACTTACTCACTGTGACTGCAATTTTTAAAATAGACGTGCGAACATTTTTACATGTATCGCAGCGGATCTTTAACAATAACAATCGTTTGCGCACGTGCGCGCGGTTCTCGTCTTTCTCTCTTTATCTCTTTGTTCGGCTTCTACATACGCACATATGTACATACTTATGTGTGCCACGCGTTTCTCGCGCCCAACTCGCATACATCTATCGCGCACTCGGCCGCCGCGCGTGCAACGAACTTTGTGTACGAGTTCGCGAAAATAAGGTGTGCAGAATGCGATTTTTTTTTTTTTTAATTTAACAGGCGATGTTTGTATACGCGATCGCGTCGGGATATTTTGCCATACGAATTATACACTTCCGTTCGTGAAATCACACACAAACCGCGAGGCGAGAAACGGAGGGACCAGAAATTATTTATCCGGGTCCGATATATCGCACCGGAGTTTCTTCTGTTTATGCAACAATCTCAAGCGCTCTTTATACATCGCAACCGCAAAGCAAAGGAGGAGAGCTCGATGTGTTTGCGACGCAACGAAACGCAAAATGGAAACAATCGAGCGCTCCACGTGTTCTTCTGCGATCGACTTTAATTATCTCTCCCTGGCGCAAATATGAGATTTGTTATACCACGCGCGCGGACACACAACTGTGTCTTCTGCACATCGAGAGCGCAAAAAAAAAAAAAAAGAAAAAAAAGAAAAAAAAAGCAAACTTCTCTCCATCACGATAAACTTGCCGTAATTGTCACAAGTTTCCAAGAAAATTTATTGAATTGTTTTAATTAGACCGGAAGTCGTCTGATTAACAATTCAAGAAATCGACGGTATTTAATATGATTTTACGACGTTATCGATCGCGAAACTCATTATTCAATGACTTATTAAAGCACAAAGACACGGCCTACATGCGCGCGGCGCTCTTATTATTACTCTGCCGATACTTCAATTTGCTTAATTGCTCTTAAGAAACATAGCGGCGATTAGATTTCGACCTAGTTTCAAATTTTTTTTTTTTTACTTTTTCCGCTAACGTACGCTTTTTTTTATCAAACGATCGTGAAAGAAACATCGATAATCTTTTTAAGCTTAAGAGACTGTTAACGACTATGTGTGTTTGAAGACCTTATCATCATACTAAACCTTGTGTTTCGCAATTCCTTAACGAGACTCGACATGTCTAACTCGCGAAAAATAAGTTGATTAATCTTGAGAGGCCGGCTTGCTGGCCACTGTAGCTGAATTCGCACGATAACTTTATATAAGACGTGCGTTATATAAGAAAAACATTGTTGCTGGAAGAAAATTATTTGCTAAGCCTGTTAGGTTGCTTTGTCAATAAAATATTTTTCTAGCGAAACAAAAAGTCAATAGGCTTTAGTAGCAAATAATATACAATATTTGTCAAGTTTTATGATTAATGATCAGATATGCAAGTCGTATATAGATAAATACATAAGATTTCAAGAAACAAATGCGGACTTTCCAAAAGTTAATCGAGTTTAAGTTTGATACGATAAGAGACATTCTATTTTTAAAGTTATATTGTTTTTTGTTACACAAAATAACAAGGTCGAGATTAAGGTTTGTTGCACGACTGATAAAAAAAAAAACAGGTCTTGTTTACATCTCTGATCGTGAGCTGCGAAATACGGTCGAAACTTTTTACTCGAGTGCCTCCGAGAATGTCGGATAATAATTCGACTCGAGAATTTTTTCCTGTGAGGAGATAAAAAAATTCGAATTGTGCAAAGTTACCGAGTTACTCGAGTTCGCGAGGTTTGATCGCATATTTAAATACGTATCAAAATTAAAAGCGTGATGATGAGAAAATAATAAGTGTTACAACGAACCATTATATAAGGAGGTAAAAGTTTTTCGTTCGTCCGGCTCCGTTTTGTGAGACGGAAAGTTCATTGTCTTCGCGACTTGACGCGCTTTAACGAGCACAACGGGGTAACGAGAACGAAGATCCTCGAACGGAGCTTCTCTCGTGGCTTTGTCCACGCGACAAAGAGACATTTTAATGAGAAGGGAGGTTTGTAGCTCAAAGCAATAAAGTGTTGCGTGCATGGCATAACAAACGACGCCCGAAATACGTTCGAGAAAAAGGCGGAAGTTTTAATTTAACCGAGGAAAGTCCCCGTAGACGTTTTCGATCTGTCCGCAGGGAACAATGGGGAATAAATTATAAGACGAAAGGCTGTGAATCAGCCGGTTTCTTTGTGCTATGCGAACGCGCGCGCGCGCGCACGAACCGCTAATCACAGAAAGAAAAAAACTTGATTTTGTGCGTAATTCCTCCTGCGCGTGTGTATAATTTTCTTACATAAACATGGTTCGAGATGTTCAAAACCAACCAGTCAATTTTCATTAAATTATTTTCATTCTCCGTCAAAGAGCAAGAAAGTGACGATTCGCAAAATTGTTGCCGAAAAAGTGGGAAAGTTACAGTAGCAGTCAAACATATGCCTCGCGCTCTTCTCTCGTCGGGTAGATATTATTTACATTTTATCGGTCGATTTCTTCGTGCGAACCCTGCCACGCTAATGGAAGGAAAGATAATTAGGTGACAACAGCTGGGCTCAGGAGGAGCGCTTGCACTATCTGGCAGCGCGACGCGAGCTACGTTTTATTGCTGCGCAGTAGAATGTGATTTCGATGTGGTGCGCACGTGTATATGTGTGCATATAATACGTGCGTGCACTGTTCTACGTGCGCGCACGCCATGCACGCGTGTTTTTAAATGATCGGAGCCGTCACGAGGCGGCTCTTTATAAAACAGCTGTTGGAGGTGGCCGAAGCCAGGCCAAGCGAGACGCCTGGCTAGATCAATACCCAACCGCCATCCTGTTCGTACACGGGAAGTGCATAGGGTGTCTTAAAACTGACGAAATATTCGACAGAATTATGTCTGAGTAAATTGACTTTTTATCTTAGAAAGTTTAATGAGAGACAATTATCGTTATCTGAGATCCGGGACTCGATATATTTTATTGATTTTTCTGGTGTTTTTGTGCTTTTTATAAAGAGAAAGATTTAAGTACTTTCTAATAAATTCTCTAAAAATCGAAATTTAATTCTGTAAACCCCGGACATTAATATCCGAGCGATTTTTGAAAATGAGAAAATTTTATTAACTATTTAGTGAAAGAATTTCTTAAAAAAAAAATAAATAAATAGAAAGATATATCAAAACTAATGTTATTCCTTTAACAGAATGTTGAATAAAGCCCCATGAATATTTACAGAATTTTTGCAACGCTTTAACCAATAAAAAAAATCACGTCAGAATAAAAGTCCACGGTTTACAAAATACGTACCTAAAAAAAAGAAAAAAAACGTTTACAGGTTAAGAGAAGTAACATCACAGCGAAGAGGCTTTTGTGTTCAACGAGTTTTGGAGATTATCTAATCTAGTGGTCGTGTCGTTCGGTTCAGATAGAAGAGCAAACGGAACAGAAAAACCGTGAATCTGTGTAAACAATTTCGACCTGCTAAGAAACGATATTTGCTCGGTGTAAGATATTGTGAAAACTCTTGCGGAGTATTTTCGTCAGAAATATAACGGTACACGTCCATCTTTTCTCTTCTCCTCCCCAAGTTTTGCCACACACACCCTATATACAAGGGACTAGAGAGACAAACGCGCTGCTACCTCCCCGTCGATGCTATAAAGATATTGTCCGCGTGTCGCGACGACGAGCATTTTCCACTTCCTGTCTGCATCTATAAATATACACGCCGGACCGACGTAATAAGTCACGGAATGACGAATAGACGCGCGAAACATTGTTATTATTCAATAAGTATAGACGTTTTAACGCGATAATGGCACGATTGATAACGCGCGTCCGATACACACAAGATTTAACCTTGCTCGCGTCTTCACTCTTTCTTCGAAGAGAACACGGAAGAGTTCATATATTATTTTCCTCGACTAAATAAACAGAGTGATAAATTAAAAGATATTAATAATTTCAACTCGATAAAATTTCAAACACGCGTAGCCGAGCGTCAACACACAAGCGAATCGTTGTTCGTTCGCAGTTGAAGATTAAGAGAGAGTCTTCTCGCTCGCTGCGAGATTAATTGGTCCAGCCGCGTTTTTTAATGACGGTATCGTTTATTAGCTCGCGGCTTGTGGTGAGATATTACGAGATAATAATTCGAGTATAAAATAATCAAGAAAAAGAAAGTATCTCCGTCCGTCGGATGGAAACCGACAAAAATCTCTCACTTTTCTTTGACGTTTCCAAGTTTGCGCGCGCTCGAGATTTTCTTTGTAAATGCGAATATAACACACGCGCGCGCACATTCGACGAAAATCAGAGATCATTGATCTCTCTCAATCGGTGAATGAACGCGGTAGCACGAGAGATAGATAAGACGTCCGATTATTGGATTGTTCCGTGGTAACTCAAAAGTTCATTGGCGGCGCACGTGGCACGCCACCTTAAAAGGCACGCCGTGCAGGACCGACCGGAATGAAAGTTGTCTATTATCTATGCAGGGGCGTTTCGCGAGGCTCTAACGGAGCATCCGTACGGATTGCAACACGCTACGCTAGAATTGCGCTTTGTTAGAAATTGCAGTTCGAGATACGACAATAATACGCGTCTAATTAACGCGCGAATTGATTTTGCAAAAACTTATCACTGCTTTTAGATAATTTTACATTCGCCCAATTCGAGATGATTATATAGAAATTGCCCGAGGCAAACGTTCTCAAACTATTTGCGAATGTTCGTGGCTCGAAATTACACAAATGCCCATTTGGAAGCTTTTGTCAAATTCGCGAGATAGATCTCGGCTTTGCAAGCTTTGATAAAAATATCTCTGTACTCGCAGATATATCTCGCGCGTTGTACATGCAGTTGGATGCAATTTGTTCTGATAACACGCCGCGGCGATATGTAATCCCACGACTCGTTCGTAGTAGACCGAAAATATTTTTCATTCGAATTCTCTCTCAAGCGGTTTATAGCGATGACGGCACGCCGGTTTGTAAATTTAGCAGCGTGTGCCCCCGCTACTAATATCCGCGGAAAAGGGCGCTCTCTTCAACAAAGTGGCACTTGTCGAGTGACAAACGCGCGGTGTGACTGAATAATTTACTAGTAGACATAAATAACCGCAGAAAATTGTCGGGACTAAGTTCAACTCTCTCTCTCTCTCTCTAAAAAACAAAAATTAATTGAATCTGAATTTTTAACAAAAAAGTGTTGAAACAATCTCGAGATACGAAAAAGAAATGCAATGAATGCAAGAAATGAATAAAACATTAAAGAAAACTAATCGAATTCAATCATTAGCATAATATCGTAATCGAGTAACTTGTTATTAAATCACTATCTCCATTTTTTACTCGTAAATATTAATCCAATTGAATCGTTCCTTTTATTGAAATGGAGCACACACACACACACACACACACATTCTGCATTTGTGATACTGTAAAAACCACCGTAATGAGTCATCCCCACGACTATTGACAGACAGGCACTCGTGATGTACGTACATGTATCTATTGCCCAGGAATTTGTATTCCCGCGAAATGGCGCGCGTTTTCCAGATGCACGATTGATATGCGTCACGCTATCAGTGTGGCTATAAGAGCAGGCCACGTAATTCTAATAAGCGATTCCGCTTAACATTTAACGACGCGAATAACAAAAACATCGTGTCATGCCCGTAATCGCGCGACTTACATAAATCCGATGCGATCAGCACTTTTGTACGAAGATAAATTTAATCGATTGTAACGTCAATTGGAGAAAGACAGAAAGAGAGAGAGAGAGAGAATGACTTTTAAGTTTTAAATCACAATTTAGCAGCTGTAAAACATTCCTCGCGCTTTAATTTAATTTGACGTGGTGTTTTTAAATTAAAAATGTGATTAAAACGAATGTGTGTCTCGGATGTTTGCCCGAGTCACGATGACTCGGATCTTCTCTTTATCCGCAAAATGTTCGTAATTATCTTTATCTACATTATGTTTGTCAAGCGATTCGAGACATTGGATCGTCCATTACGTTCTGCAAATGAGATAAGAATGCGCTGGCAATCTCTCTCTCTCTCTCTTTCTCTCTCTCTCTGTGTCTGTGCATTTCCTGCCCTCGGTGTATGCATCGTCGCGCGAGGCGACGTTATGAAATAATGAGTGGGATTTTATTGATCATAGTTTCTCCGCTATCGCTATGAGTTTATGCTAATTCCAAATGTAATACGTGCGATATAAGTCGTACGTTTGTCAAACTCTTCGCGGCTAATGTTTTATTGCTGTTTTTTTTTGCCGCGCGATAAAATCGCGCAGCAATGAAATATCAGCCCGACGAGAAAATCGGTTTCTCTTGTTTTTTTTTTTTTTTTCTAGATATTCTTCCACGTTTCGCGCATATATTCAGAATAAAAACAAAGTATCCGTTAGAAATGTCCTTTATGTCTCCACTGCGTAAAATCAATCTAATTTACATCCGCGCGTTGTTTTCTATCTCAAAAAAATTCCCGCAACTTCTGAGAGAAAAAATGAACATAACAGTTCTCGTAAATCTGCGCTTAGCTTTTTGTCGTATCGCCGTTACAATTGGAATAAAAATAAAAAGAAAAAAAACACACAAGCAAAGTTTCCTTGAAAACGTAAGCCCATTTTTCTTCACATTAATGTGTTATTATCGCGACCGAGAGAGCGACGTTACGTAACAACGCGATGTCGCGCGCAACGAGCCGTCGATCGTCGGCGCGTCGATCCCGACGCACATTGAATCGAAAACGCGGAATCGTCGTGACGGGTAAACACAAGAACCGAGAGTTCTTCGCGAAGAGAGAATCACACATACACACACGTTGTCTGGATACTCACGTTATTCGGGAGCAGAGCCGTGGTGTTCGCGATACTGGAGAGAAAATCATGGCTGACGCGCGAGCTCTGCGAGATGCCGCTATCGCTGGACACGCTGGAGCTGTCGTAGAGCACGTCCTCGGAAGAAACGTCGAGCTTCATGGCTGGTCGTTTGTTGTTTCGCCTTTACGTCGAAAATCCGCGTCGGGGAGAAACAAATCGGAGAAACGCTCTCGGAACGGCGTATAACCTCTTTCACCGATGTTTTCTTCCGAGGGTGACGCGGAGAGTGGGAGAGCGATGAGGAAGTTTTTTCTGGATTTAATAAACGTACGTGTGGAACTCGAAGGCGGCACACACGAATCGCAGGTTCCTTTGCTCAAAACTGTGCGAAACTACACCCGATGACTCATACCTTGTGGGGGAATCCTTCTCGCGCGCGTTCGGCAACGCCACACCACACGGCGAAGGAGAGAGTCGTGGCGAGCGAGGATGACGTCATGGGCTATTCCCATTGGCCAATCATCGTCGAGCTGCGCCGAGTCGCCGCGGCAGTGCCGTGCCACTCGCGCTCGATAACGAAGGTGCGTTATCGAGGGGCGAATCGGGAGAGGAGGGCGTACCTATCGCGCGTCGCGCCCGGGTGTAATTAAAAAAGATGCATTAATTATTTCCTTATCTCTCGTTCCTCGATTCGTTTGCGCGACGTTTCGCAATCGAACGTCCGCGCGCGTCATGAGTACGCGCGCATTTAATTTGGACATGTGAAATAATAACTCGGCAAGTTGCAAATATTGATTTAAATTGATATTTCGCGCAAAAAAGTTACATAGTCACGTATTTCTTTCGAGTGTTCGTTGAAATAGTTGGCAATTCATTCTTTTTCTTTGTGAAGAAAAAAAAACGCGCGACGAAAAAAGATTTCACGGAAGAGAATTGAAAATAAAATCCTATCTGTTAGACTACATTTGACTATATTTGGAACTTGGCACCGACGGCTGTTGGAGTTTGATCTAAAGTGCGCATAAACGTCTTGCGTCAACATGATCAAGCATTTTTTTTTTTTCAAGAGACATATTGTTTCCAAACGGTAAAAAGTTTATTAAAATTTCAATTCCATGCCGCGATTGCTGTACTAACGCGAAGCGTTTACGTCATCAAATATTTGCATCATCACGAGATAATCTCCGATTATTGGCTCACATTCTCGCGAAGGATAACTCGAGAGAAAATCCACGCGTGGCGCGTATCACCGCACTTCATCGCCAACAATTGCATCGTCAAAGTGTTTTCTTTTTCTTCACGTCAGCATTGCGCACGATGTGTGTGTGTGTGTGTGTGTGTGTGTGTGTGCAAAATAATACCGTCACGTGTCCGTGATTCGTGGTTTATTACATCGAAGGAACACGGTCTTGTCCCGGGGTCGATATTACATACGTACAACGCGCGCAAAACGCTCGTTTTATTACTCGCGAGAGTTCGTTATATTTCCTAAATAACAACAATTAAAACTCGCAATTCCGATAATTTATCTCCTTTGCGCAAGAAACGCGCGCGGCCGGTGTCTTGAGAAATAAGACGCCGTTTTATTTATGCACGTACCCTTCGTTTTTCCTTCCCGCGGCTGAGAACCGGGCTTTAGCGGCGGCCGTTAGATACACGTGTATTATATATATATATTCATACATGCATAAATAACGCGATCCCAAGATACGACCGTGAGTACCGCGACTCGTGTTTTTTTTTTTTTGTTTTACGGCGATTTCGCCACGGCCGAGCGGGAGCGCGCCGCGCGGGGAACGCGGGCAGCGCGCCCTCTGACCTTCGATTCGAGTGGACCGGAATGACGCGCGAAATTTCCAGCTGAACGGTGAAACACCGTCGCGAGTGCCGCTCGGCACGCGCGACGACGAAAATCTCGAGCGAAATCCCGAGAGAGCGTCGGCGCTCGTTTCCGAGAATCGCGGGATGAGTCACGCGGGCCGGTCGCGTGGGCGCGAATGGAGTAGCCGGAACGTATCGAGCAAGACGCGCGCGCGCGACGTGACTCATCGATCTGATATGTCGAATATTTCGTATCGCCGCGTAAACCTGCCGCGCGTCCCCAGGGTGCGAGCCAACCTGATCGCAACATCCTCGTCCCGCGACTTCCGTTCCTTCCGCGCAAGAGATAGTTTTCTCCATTTGAAAGATAAGTAATTGCAATTGTTTAACGTTTCCAATTTATCGTTCGGCTATTTGCCGACGGCTATTAATCTCCCGCGCGATCTCGCGAAAGATCTGGTCGATAAGAAGTGTACCTATGTACATACACAATAAGTAATGACCGAAACTGAACAACTCGGTGTTATTATCGTGATTCGAGATTTCAGGTAGCATCTTGATAAATAGCAAGCGATGTCTAAATTTACTCCGCGCGTGCAAAATAAAAACTAATATAAATCATATATCTCTGAAAATATTAATAAAGACATTAACGTAGCGAATCATCACAAGTCACCTTCGTGATGCAAAAAAGTTGTCAAGCCGGCAACAGCGGGTCAAAGGTCGCGGGTTGCGAAATCTCCAGAAGTGACACCGTCACAATGGGCAACTGTTTACGACCGTTGTAGATCCGGTCTTATTAATTTTGTGTGTGTGTGTGTATGTTCTCCCTCGTTACGTAATTATATGACGTGTGACTTTTCGGCGACTCGAGCATGGGCTGATAAACAGTGGCGTAAAAGCCATTGCACGTGACAAAAATTTTAGTCGTGGTTGTAAGGTCGCAAACACACAAAACCAACCAATCGCAGGATTTTAGCTAATGTAAGATAACTGTTCTGTAATTGCTCATCTACGGTTACGTAGACTAAAACTTTTTCACGTGCCCCCCAATAGATGCGCGTGCGATAATCTAATCTCGAACTTGACCAAAAATCGTGCGCGAACGCACGTTTTCCCATAGTTGTATTTTTGGTACTCGGTATTTTGCTCTCGGGTTTTCTCGATTGCAGGTGTTATCTGATGAGAGAGGCGCGTAAAGCGGAGGAAAACGGTAGGTCGAGGAGAACGTCTAGGCACACGGGTTGCCAACCTGCTCAAGGTCTCTCGTCGAGTTTTTTCGAGAGAACGACGACTTTTGAAAAACGGTTATCTTGTTTCTTTTTTTTTTTTTTTTTAACAATTGTAAGAAATCAGCAAAGCGACGGTGATCGACACGAGGACTACATGTGACGACCGGGTGATTTACATGTGGTAGTTGAATG